>CM034362.1:27184790-27335858 GCA_019925275.1 Mytilus edulis | reverse complement strand
GTGAATTACCGAATTATACTATTTACCGGATTTGTTATCACATAAGCAACACGACGGGTGCCGCATGTGGAGCAGGATCTGCTTACCCTTCCGGGGCACCTGAGATCACCCCTAGTTTTTGGTGGGGTTTGTGTTGTTTATTCTTTAGTTTTCTATGTTGTGTCATGTGTACTATTGTTTTTCTGTTTGTCTTTTTCATTTTTAGCCATGGCGTTGTCAGTTTGTTTTAGATTTATGAGTTTGACCGTCCCTTTTGTATCTTTCGTCCCTCTTCTATCCTCATGTTCATGATTTTGTTTTGTTTATCTTGAAAGATTTTACCTTCCCAATGTTATTTTCTGGAAGTTTTAGACTTTCTCAGTAAAAATTTATCAAATTGCAAATCAATATGACCATCGGTTCTCTGACACGGCTTAATTACGCTGTCTACGATAACCGATGTTCAAAAGACGGTAGCAGCTTTTGTATAATATTCTATCTTAACATAGATCTATATATTCATATATTTTTTGTTAACTGCTGTCAATGTTTTTTTAACATTAGCATATATTTATGTAAGGAAGAAAGTAGCCTCTCCCTAAAGGTAATTTGATGTTTATTTTTTAAACTATAACATCATTTTTATAGATAAATCTAATGTATAATTTTACCCCACTGCATCGAGAAAACACACTCAACAATGCATTACCTGGATTTTTTTTTAATTACCTTATCAAATATGAATAGATGTAAATTTAATTTAAGAAAAAGATTGAACAAAATGCTCTTTGTTTTAAATGTAAATTATATCCCTTTTGATAGATGTAGTCATAGCAAGCTAACGTATACCACTTGATGGAACATAAGACCGTTTCAGAGAATACTTAAAGGCACAATACGTAGTATGGATATTCGACCTCAAACCTATGTATGGGTTGTATGTTTCTTTTTTTACTGGAAATGTGAACACGGTGAGTCATGATTAATTTGTTTGATATCTAATTATAAATACGATTATTGGGCATGAGTGCCAATGAGACAACTTTTCATCCAAGTCACAATGTATAAAAAAAATAGCCATTATAGGTCAATGTGCGGCTTTTGACATGGAGCCTTGGCTCATACTAAACTAGAAGGAATATAGGGCCCCAATATGACTAGTGTAAAACAATTCAAACTGAAAAAAACAGTCAGTATACAAAAAACGAGAAAAAATAAACACTTTTGAAATAAACTACTGATAACCCTACATATTCTTTAACATCATTTACCAAGGACGAAATTTTACAAAATCATAAATCTGTCCTTCTTTCTTTTGTTATCAACATCAAAGAAAACGAAGAAAATTTACCTTCATTTTACTGGATACCTAAATTACAACAAAACTCCATGATATAAAGAACGATACATAGCTGGGTCTTCAAAATGTTTGACTAAACATCTTTCTAAAGTACTGACTACTATTCTTTCTACAGTTAAAGATGGGCTTCAAAAATATTGTGATGAGATATATTCTACCAGTGGTCTTAACCAGATGTGGATTCTCAAAAATTCGAAAGATCTACTGCTTAATCTTCGATCACAATCTTTGCAATTTTGCAGCAACATAAAAACTTTTGATTTTTCTACGCTATACACTACTATTTCCCATGCTCAGTTGAAAGATCGACTTCAACATCTCATAAAACAGAGCTTTTTCTATAAAAAGGGAATCGTAGATACAAATTTCTTGTTTTGTGGAAGAATCATACTGAATCTTCAAGAAAATAAACTGAAGATGATATTATAAAAATGCTGAACTTTTTGATCGACAATATGTTTGTTGAGTTTGGCGGATTTATATTTCAACAGACAGTCGGTATTCCAATGGGTACTAATTCTGCATACCTGCTGATCGATTTAGTTTTGTACTCGTATGAAGCAGAATTCATTCAGAACCTTCTAAAAGACAAAAAGAAAAAGCACCTTGCGAAATTCTTAAATTTTACTTTCCGATATATTGATGATGTTCTATCATTGAATAACCCATATTTCAGCCAATACTTACATCTCATATATCCCAGCGAACTTGAAAATAAGGATACTACTGATACTAGAAGGAATATTTCATACCTTGATCTTTTCCTCAATATTGACGCAGATGGACGACTTCAAACAAAAATCTATGATAATTTAATTAAACGGGACGATTTTAACTTCCCAATTATCAATTTCCCATTTCTCAGCAGTAACATACCCTCTGCCCCTTCGTATGGTGTTTACATATCACAATTGATACGTTATTCTCGTGCTTGTTCACACTATACGGACTTCATATACAGGAGTGTGTTCCTTACACAGAAACTGCTCCAACAAAGTTATGAGGAGGACAGAGTAAAATTGACACTCCGTAAATTTTATTTGACACATGGTAGATTGTGGTTTGTAATTACGTCGTCTAATCTTTTAATTACCGAACGTGACTTATTTCCAATTGTGACTGTTTTGCTGAGTGTGAATTCGCATTACTATAAGACGTGTTACGGTACTTATCTATCTCAAATTCATGTATTTAGTTTGATGTTATATTTGTAATTCTCATCGGATTTTGTCAAACTTGTTGATGTCTTTTCTATTATTCATGTGTTATGGTAGAGAAAATAAATCACTGCGTCATTTATTACATTTGATTTTGTTCAACGTAATCTATACGATGTTTTACGTTTGAAGTTAGATTCAGAACAAAATGGACATATATATGTAATATAGTTAATTGCTATTAATAAGTATTGCAATGTGCATTGTGTTTACATATAATATCAGTATTTAGTTCAATTATAATCTTAAATCAATCCTAATTCTATCTTATTTTTTTATATATTGTTTAAGTCATTCAAATGTGACGTCACTTTTGTGCTGTTTCAGAAATTCAAATGTGATGTAATTTGTGTGCCTTTTCACCAATTCGTATGTGACGTCATTTTTATGACTTTTTGCGTTGATGCCTGACCTAAGTCGGATGTGTATATTTTTTGTGTTGGTCTTTGTGTTCTGTATCCGGGTTTTGTTTTCTGTAATTAGTTAATACTTCAGTTTTATCAAGTATATCTTTTATATTCATTTGATAAAATTTACTGTTAGCAATAGCATAAACTGTTCTAAATAATAAGGATGTTCTCATCCCAAGCAGAAAACCCTAGCCGTATTTGGCACAAACTTTTTCAACCTTTGATCCTCAGTGTTGTTCAACTTTGTACTTTTTTTGACTTTTGAACTTTTATATCTCGGCGTCACTGGTAAGTCTTGTGTGGACGAGGCGCGTTTTTGGCGTATTAAATTTTAAACCTGATGCCTTTTGTTATCTATTATTCATGTGTTTCTTTGTCTAATATGTTCTCCTATTTATTTGTGTTGTAGTCCTGTAATATTATTTTGTCATTTTAATGTTATATTTAACATTGCCATTAAAGTGCGAGGTTTGGCATGCCACAAAACCAGGTTCAACCCACATTTTTTTTTTAAATGTCCTGTACCAAGTCAGGAAAATGACCATTGTTATATTAAAGTTCGTTTCAGTGTGTGTAACATTTTAGCGTTGTGTTTCCGTTGTGTCTTTTGTTTACTCTTATGTTTGAGTGTGAATTTACATTACTATAAGACGTGTCTCGGTACTTTTCTATCCCAAACTCATGTATTTGGTTTTGATGTTATATTTGTTATTCTCATCTGATTTTGTCTATTGCTTAGTCCGTTTCTGTGCGTGTTACATTTTAATGTTGTGTCGTTGTTTTCCTCTTATATATTAAATGCGTTTCCCTTAGTTTTAGTTTGTTACCCCGATTTGTTTTTTGTCCATAGATTTACGAGTTTTGAACAGCGGTATACTACTGTTGCCTTTATTTTGAACCACACAAACAACCAACAACCACTAAACAACATGTTCTTGACACTTTAAATATTCAAATATTAACATCTTTAACAGTGATGTTTTAGATACATGCATATATTCTTTGTTCTTGGATATCTGCTTTATTCTAAAAAAAAAAGACACAAATATTTAGTGTTGAAATTTAGCTGTAGAAAAAAAAGGACATCTCACTCATGTCAATCTTCCCATTACGTTTGGTTTTCAGAACTCATAATTATATTCGATCCGGAAAACTCATCGTGCCTTCACATTAACTTATTCTGAAAGTTTACCAGTTCAACACTGTTTTCTTTGAGTATTGTTTTTTTCGCGATTAATATTGGACAACAATATTTCAGTTTTTAGATTTCCTTATTATCAAGCATGAACACTCTGTGAATGTAGTGGACATATTTTTTTTTTTTCAAAATTATCAGAAAATTATGTGTTCTACAAAGATAACCAGTTGTTCACCTTTCATCTGATACTTAATCTGTTACGGTTAGAAAAAACATAGTGGAAAGCAGTACATATTAAAACAAAATACTTCATACACAAATTCTTAAAGTATATAGCAATATTTTAATATTTAAAGTGTCAGATGAAGGTGAACAACTGATGATAATTGTAGAACACACAATTTCTATTTATGTTGAAAATAAAAAAAATTATGTAGATGATTCTAAGTGTGTCTGTCTCAAACAAGTTGTTGTCGTTAGTAGTTTTCTCTGTTAATTGGTTTGTAAATAAATCAGCATTATTTTTGTCGTTTAATTAGTTTGATATTTGTCATTTGGGTACCTTATATAGCTTGCTATTCGGTATATGTTTTACTCATTGTTGGGGGTCGTACGATGTCCCATAGTTTTTAATCTTCTCTGCAGTTGGACTCTGGAGGAGAGTTATCAAATTGGCAAGTATACCACATTGATATATTAAAGTGGAACATACATGTATTTATTTTACATGTTACTCGCAGTCCCTCATTCTTTTCAACATGGTTTGAATGCCAAATGATTTTTCACTTGGACAATTTAGGATTGATATATATGCTATTTGAACTTTTTCCAGGAACTGGAACTAAAATGAACACATGGCAGCAGTCAGTTTTAGATTGTTATAGGGATAACTCTGCTTTGGAAAGCAATATAACTGTTCTAAAAAACTACATGAACAATCATACCGAGGTGAATAGTATTTGGGTTGGCAGTTTTGAAGCCTTACTTCCTTGGGTAGAAATAAGAGGTAAGTAGTCTATCTTGTTTTCAGTACTTCTGATTGAGTTATATTCAACTGAATTCTGTACTATCTATTACCCTGCGTTTTGCTTTGTTTACTGTAGAAAGCTAAGGCTTTGGCGCGAGCGGTTGACTTGTGTGTTCTATTCAAATTGTACGGTGCAATGATATATATTATATTTAAAAACTTTTAGTAAAGAAATCGATTGAATTTGTTTCTTGTTTAGTTCATGTATATTATAGAATATCAATAAACAGCTATATAAAAACAAATGTGGTATGATTTCCAGGAGAAGAATATCCACTAGAGGTCAACTGAAGTAGATGTATGACGTTCAACAATAGGGAAAACCTATACCATATAAGTAGATATAAAAAGCCTGACATGGAAATTTTGAAACTTTTTATCCAAACATAAAAATTTATTTGATCTTTAGAATTATTGTATTGAACGCATTACATGAAGAAAAATCTACAGGGTTATCTGTGTTTTCAGTCCTAAAATCTTCAATAAGATGTGACCATCATTACAAATATTACCAAGACATTTATATTTAAAAAAAGTGCGTTTTTTTTTCTACACAAGTGTTGACATAATCGGAGTTTCATCTTTTTACCGTTTATTCTGGTATTTATTTTTATATTGTTGTTCCGAGCATTACTAAAACGACATCAATTGTTTAAAAGTGCAAATGTTGCAATACAATTGATTACTATTATTAATTAAAGTACCATTGTTATATTCTTTCTTTAATACGAAATGTGTAAAATAAGTTGTAAAAAAGTCCTAAACGGTCATTTGAAATATGCGTTTAATTGAACCTATCTAAAATTCTATTACATATTCAAGTAATTTACACTTCTGATGTATGCTTTACATTTCTTTCTTTCAATTGAAGGTTGTTATAATATATCACTTATACGTAAACGAGATGAACATGTTGCTGAAAATTCACCATTCTGTCAAATGAAATGCATGAACAGACAATATTTTGCTTTTTGCCAAAACGTAAGTTTCTCTATAAAGGAATAACTTCAAGAAAGGATTGGTTTTAATTTCTTCTCATATATGGTAAAAATGTAGTACACTTATATGCTAGAACTGTATAATAATGTGTTAGATTGTACTGTATGTATCTGTTTAAGGTGAACATTCTTCACAATCTGTTCTATATCTGTACGTCAGAATCTTCCCATAGTAGATTACGCAAAAGAGAGCAGTTTATTATTAAGAGCAACTATAATGTGGAGACACATGACATTTATGTATTATTCTTTTTTATTTTCTTTAGTAATTGATCCACCTTCTCTATTTTGTAGATCTAGGGATGTATTCTTTATTCAAAGAAAACAAGATCAAAAACTGGATCAGATTTGAATAAAAGATAGGGAAAAGCTACCTATGGAGTAATCAAACTCATCATTTGAAAACGAAAAGACATTTAAAAAAAGCAACAACGAAATACAACCAGCTGACAAATTTTGTCAATATTGTACACAACAAAACACTGAAAAAACGACTTAATCAAAATTACTCAACACTTATCAGTATGCAATTTCTGTATTTTACCAAAACTGAACAAACAATGATAAATCTTTAGGCCATCCATTTCATTTTTGAACCAGTGATGTCCCTACTTGAAATATTACAAGACCACTTTAAAATCTTCCAAGGCCATATTTTCGATTAAACATATCGATACATCACGATCACAAATGATGGTATGTAGTTTTCAATAACATTCGGAAATAAAGTAAATGCAAGAGAATTCGTCATTCTATTTATCCCCTGTTAAGATATTATTCATTGAAATATGTTTATAATGGTTTTTTTTCGTATTTGACGATTTACATATTCCTGAAATTTGAACATGAACATCTGATTAAGGATTAAGGAAAAAGCAAGGAAAACAAAATACAAGAAATACTTAAATATAAAAAAGAAGATGTGGTATGATTGCCAATGAGACAACTCTCCACAAAGAAAAAAAAGCTGGCATTCCATATTCTCGGGATTAGCAGTATTTTGTATGTCACATATAACTTCAACTCAACTACATCAGAAGCCGGTAATCAAACGTAAGAATGTGAAATTTATATATATTGCAGGATGAGACGTGTGTGTGTTTTGATGAACATGACATTGTCAAAACAGAAAGTGACAATGCAAGTTTATGTCATGAATGTACAAACAAAGGGGACTGCAGTTCGTATGCTGTTGTATACAAAGGTTTGTTTGAAGAAATTGTTTTACCACTGAATTTAATAAGAGCTGGTCTATCTCTGGTAAATAATGCATCGTCGAAAACGTTCATTTTGATCTTAAATTCATCATCTGAGCAGTCTGAACATAATATAATTATATCATACTCAGTCATTTGGTTAATTTCCACTTACCTACTGGATGAGTCATGTACCAATTCACGAGCAGTTATTAACTTATAGTTCGTTTCTATGTATATTGCTTGTTTTTGTTACACTCAGTGTTTCTGTTGTTTCGTTGTTTTCCTTTTTTTTTAGTTGAGGTATTTCTCTCGGTTTTAGTTTGTAACCTAGACTTGTTTTCTCTCAATCGATTTATGACTTTTGAACAGTGGTACATTGTATACTACTGTTGCCATTATTCAGTTATATTCAGACAATTTGATTGATGTCTATTTAATTATGTGCCTGTACTAAGTTAGGAGCATGTAATTCAGTAGTTGTCGTTTATTTATGTGTTACATATGTGTTTTTCGTTCATTTTTTGTACATTCATTAGGCCGTTAATTTTCCCGTTGGAATCGTTTTACATTGTATTTTCGGGGCCTTCTATAGCTGACTATGCGGTATTGGCCTTGCTTATTGTTGAAGGCTGTACGTTGGCCTATAGTTTTACAATTTTTGTGTATTTGGTCCCTTGTAGAGAGTTTTCTTATTGGCAATCAAACCACATCTTCCTTTTTATATTAACCAAAAATATATATACATCTCGCCTTTATGTTATGTGCTCTTGTTGCTTTTCATTTATCTGAATTACTTTTTTGCTGATGAGTTTTGTCTGTGATTTTCCTTGTTGATTGTCAATATTATGAAAAAATATTGATTGGTGTACCTCAATTTTGACATTTAAGTCCAGTTTGTTTACACCTTGTTTTTAATATAAAGAAAATGTACGCAATTGTCATACAATTGGAAGGTTTATCCAAATATAAAACCAAGTTTAATCCATAATTTTATACATAAATAGCAAGTTCTATATATGACAGTTGATCTTAATTCGTTTGGTGTGCTTGATCTTTTGATTTTGCCATATGATGAAGGACTTTCCGTTTTGATTTTTCCTCGAAGTTCGTTATTGTTATTTTTTCCAGAGACCTCAATATATTGATGAGTTCTCCACTTGATTAATAGCTACTGAAAAGTTCGACAGTCGACTGAATATATGTTTTAATGACACAAACAAATTGTCAAAACAGTTCCAAATTGATCGCTTTTGATAAGTCTTAAAATTATATGAAAGACAGAAAATAAATTAATGATTTTGTGATTAGTCTATAAGAGCTGTTCAGATCAAAATGGTCGATTTCAATTGTGTGAATGACACTTTTTTTCTTACCGATAACACTTATTATATAGAGTTTCACAAACTAATTTAATCACATACAAATTCATATAACCATGCAATCTGGTTAAAAAAAAATGCAGCTATCTATGTAAAATTACCAAACATATACATTGATTTATAATATCCTTTCACTGATTCTCAATATATCATATGAGCAATGACGGTTTAGATTCCATCTCAATATATATCTATTTGTTATCTGTAATTAAATAACAAAACACCAATAGTAGTAAAAATCTAACCCTTACTAATAAGGCACAACAGGAAAATCATATACCTCAAAACTTTTCGTCGTCTTACCGTCTGAAATGTATAAGTGTCAGTAAACATCAGATAAAAGTAAATATTGAAATGACTATCGTATATGTCATAGTGTACATTGAATCATTTAGACATAGAATTTACTTTTATCAATTTCATACCACTAAAATATATGTTCTCTCTCTCTCTCTTTATATATATATATATATATATATAAAATAAAATCACAAAAAAACTGAACGGAAAACCCCTAATCAAATGGCAAAATCCAAAGCTCAAACACATCAAACGAGTGAATAACCATTGTCAAATACAGTTACATATAAACTAACAAAACATGGTCCATAAATGCACTGTTAACATAAAAACAGGGAAAAGAGTAATGTTTACTAATAATCAATACGACATAGTTCAAATGAAGTTGTATGCATCCGTACGACCTTCAGAAATAAAACAAATACCGTATAGTAAGTTATAAAAGTGAAAAAAATCCCAATGCAATCGAGAAAATCATGGGCGTAAATTATACAAGATTTAACAAAATAATTTATGAAAAACATATATAACCCATAGAAACTAGCGACACTTACTAATCTACAGGCTAATCAAAATCAGTTGAAAAGTTTTTTTTATATTATGTAGAAGGTAGGCATGTAGTTCTACAAGGTGGAGATGTGCAACAAAGATGTGCTGATTGCAAACTGAAAAACATAACTGAACATCTCCAACAAGTTTATTTGTACTTTTAAATTGAGAACTTTTACAAAATCCCTGTAACATATTCATAATTTTACATCGATTCTATAGTCAAATAGCCAATGTTTTATTTTATTTCTAGTTTTTAATAAATCAATAAGTGTAGAGGGATATGACATTGACTGCATGTCTTATGAATGCAGCTCTCAAGATGCAGTGCCATTATTTCACGAGACAAGATGTTCACAATATTGCGTATCTTTATGTCGTGAGTATATTTATAATGAAGAAGAAAATGAATAAACAAAACTCCTTTCAGAGACCAAAATGATTGTTATACACACAAGCGGCTTGTTTCTTTTACATTTAAAAGCATTGAAACCAAAGAAACCCCAAAAAGGCTCTAAAATGTTGTATTTGTAATTCTGATCGGGTATTATTTTATGTCTTATTGTTTGTAGTTATATTAATTTTGCTATTTTTATACGCCCGTCAAAATTTTGACGGGACGTATTATTGTATACAAATGTCCGGTGTCCGTCTGTCCGTCTGTCTGTCCGTCCGTCCGTCTGTCTGTCCGGCGTAAACATGTCGCACCGTAACTTGAGAACGACTTATCCAAATTTCATGAAACTTAATATAGTTGTTTCTTGTGATGGTCAAATGATCTGTATACTTTTTGGTGAGAATAAGATGAAAACTTTTTGAGTAACGGTACTTTGTAACTAAAACAGGGGTGTGTTTTTTACACATTTCGCACCGTATCTCAAAAACGATTCTTGATTATGTCTTAAAACTTTAAACACTTCTTAGTTATATCAATCTTAATATCTGTATACTTTTTGGTGATGATTCAAAATTTTATTTTTGAGTTATTGAGTATTTTGTAAAAAAGGGGGAGGTTTTTTTTACATGTCGCACCATATCTCAAAAATAATTTATGATTATTACTTAAAACTTTACACACTTCTTTGTTATATTAATCTAAAGATCTGTATACTTTTTGGTGATGATTCAAAACTTTATTTTGGAGTTATTGAGTATTTTGTTAAACAGAGGAGGTTTTTTTTACATGTTGCACCGTATCTAAAAAATAATTTATGATTATTACTTAAAACTTTACAAATGTCTTTGTTATATTAATCTAAAGATCTGTATACTTTTTGGTGATGATTCAAAACTTTATTTTGGAGTTATTGAGTATTTTGTTAAACAGGGGAGGCTTTTTTTACATGTTGCACCGTATCTCAAAAATAATCTATGATTATTGCTTAAAACATTACACACTTCTTTGTTATATTAATCTAAAGATCTGTATACTTTTTGGTTTTGATTCAAAATTTAAATTTAGTGATATTTAGTTTTTTGTAAAAAAAAAAACAGGGTTGGGGGTTTCACATGTCTCGCCGTGTCTCAAAAACAATATATGGTTATTGCTTAAAACTTTCTAAGAAACTATTTTTGATTATTGCATAAAATTTCCACACAAGACGTCGGGCGTATCATGCGCTCATGGCGCAGGTGTTGTTTATTATTTTATTATCAATTCGTTTGTAAAAGTAAAGATTATCAATCACCAAGTTCATAATACGATTTTTATTTAAAGCATCAATTTGCACATGATTTAGACAGTTTGACTGAAAAGAAAAACCAAACATAGTGAGATATTACAGTTGCACATTTCAATTAATATTCTTGGAATTGTTGTAAAGCACATCCCATTATACCATTACAAACCTTATCCGATTTATATCTAATTTTTAGAAATTTACCTGGGAAGTCACTTTTTGTGGCGTTTGACGTGTGACGCACAGTTCGTAATTATATTATGCCAAATTTTGTGTTTTGTCGTTAATTCATTTACGTTATTCGTTGTTATAACATGGGAAACATAGATAGAAAACGTTTACCGTTGTATTGAATACTAGAACATGATACATATATTTACATTTACTACTCATTGGAATCGTGAATATGTTTCCCTAATTTCTTTCAGAATTTCTACCACCATTCTTTTAATAGTTGAGGATGACCTAAATAAAATTTGTGATGCTGTATATTAAACCCGCAGTTTAAATTAGATTTGGGTTACCAGAATCGACTGCAAAATCTTGCATGACAATCTTTACTACTTTGCAGTAACATCACACGTTTAGATGTTGCTATCATGTTCACTGCTATTCTCCTTTGGTGAATTGAAAAAATCGAATACATTGACTCATTGAGTAGAGCTTTTTGTTGATGACAAAAATGTGTGCAAAGATACACGTTTCTTTTATGGTGTCACAAAATAATCTTGATTTGGGAAAAGAACCGCACTGGTTTTAAAAAAAAAAATAATACACTGAGGAATATAACACGACTTGACGGCTGATTTATTTATTATAAGATTGTTTGATTATCATTCCAATGAGTACGAGCTGTATACAGTTACTCCCCGACCTGATTGCGTTCTCACATGACACAAAATGCTTAGAATAAAATTAACGGTACCAATTTTCGTGGCCATAATATTTGATTAGAATCTTTATCAGAAAAAAAACAATACAAACCTGATTAATTGTACTTTCATATATATCGGTCGTGTACGTATATGCAGTCACGCAATGGCTTACATCTAATTTTTCTCATGTTAATTTGATATGAATAATGAAACTTCCGAACTGCGCAGACCTGTCTCATTTTTTAATCCGTTCCTTGATATTTACACCGATGGATGACTATACACATGATAAACTAGAGCTAATGACTTATTTGGTGACTATTGCTTTCCAATCATTAAATTAAATGTATCATTTGTACAGTAGTAATACATTATAACATAAATGCAACGTCTGTCCCATTGTATAGATTTTACATTTTACCTATGATACGGTATCCCCGGTCATTTTCACACTTAGTTACACAGCGTTAGGTTTAGATCTCGAGTTTCCAGGACACTTGTCAATTTTGTAATCATAACTACTGTGTCATATTATTTATTGTGACATTTTTACTGAGTGTAAAATTGCTCGGTGTCTCCTGATTCCATAGCAAGATACGTTTATCCTGTCGATGCAACTGGTACCTATTTGCGTGTATACATTCAGTCTGTGGAGTACATACTGTTTAGCTTACTTTACATTTATATAAGTTTTAATAAAGTGTATAAACAGCAACCACAATAGAAAGATTGACTGAATACTTCAGGTCATCATCACCTTTGTCGTAGATACATTTCAGACTTTAAAAAAGAAGTATAATTTGCTCTTTTTTTTAAATATATCATATATTTGTAAACGAACACCATTGTGAAAACGGAGTGGATAAGCAATGACCAAGCTTTTAGACACTGTTAATTTGACAGCATTGAAAAAATCCTATTATAACAGATACACATTGATATTTGTCACTCTCTCTCTGTAATATTTAGGAAATGGACAAAGAGCTGATATCTCTAAAAATCTGCAGTTCGCCAAATATCGCAGTTCTTGTAAGGAAAATCATTTCACTTATCCACTTCTGCATACTGACAATCCAGTTAAACTTTGTAACATGTCACTTATCCCAGGAGAAGACATTTGGGTTGGTGTTTACAGACAGAAACTACACTTAGAAAGTTTTGATAAAACAGGTAATAGATTGTGTGAAACATAGTATTGATGAGTTGTCGATTTTATGAGGATTTAATGTTTCGTACTCGAAGAGCATGCGGATTCAAGCATTCATTAAAGGGGAACAGCTGAGAAATATTATATTATGGTTTATTAAAAAAAAATCATAATAATTTTGATAACGTATTGATAAAAATTTCGTTTTCATTTAAGTAGTCATGGTAATCATAATGATACCATAGTGTATGTTTAGTCAGCAAATTTTTGCGTACTTACATTAGTTCCATAGCAACTGAATAGGACGTTATTTGTTTGAACTTAATGTTTACTTATGAACTGGTTGGATGTAGGCGCACTGTGTGTACATTTTTATTATTTTGTTAATTGCTTTCATATTGTAGAGCTTACGTATAATGTTTGAATCTACTTGAAAGAGTTGTTTGCATACTGTGGTTTCATTTATTTTCGTGGGTACAAATTTTCGTGGATAAAGGAAAACTTACCTATTCGTTGATTTTTAATTTCTTGGTTTTACCGAAGTTTGCATGCAAGCCTATAAAAGATTAGTCATTCATTCAACATTTAATTTTGTGGTTCACCTGTACAAAGAAATCCACGAAAATTGGTATCAAACAAATTAATCAGTTGAAGGTTAAATGCAAAATAGTTCGGTTGTCCACTCCGTGCAATATATTTATAGCTTGTTTTCAAAAAAAGTTTATTTTACTTACGGTTATTTTGTAGTTCCCCAAGATTTCAACAAAATTGTGCAGTACATTTCACACTGTTACTATTTATCAATGAATGATACTTTGTTAAGAACGGACAACTGCAGCGTAAAACAAGATTACAAATGTACTTCAGGTAAACATATTTTAAGTAATAACACAAACCAAATCTCGTCGAGTATTGCTGCCATTTGTCTGGTCAGAATATCAAGTGAACATACGTGACACATTGCGGACTTATATATGTTTCGGTTCTTGTTTTTGTATGCTTTTCTACTTACTGCCATATGCTTGTATGATCTTATGCTTAGCTATTTGTTAGACTTTTAGTTGCTTCAATATTCATTGGCCAACAACGTAGAACGACAGAGGAACACAGAAAAGTACACAAAATTACAACTAAGAACCTATAGACTGAGCAAAACGAATCCCATAAAAAGGGGATGATTTAAGATTTTCAAAAGGATGAGCAGATCGTGCTTCACTAGTTACACGCGTTGTTTTGTTCAGGTTGCATGTGACAGTTAATTTCAGTGTGTAGACATATTAATCTGTTGATCACATGCGAGGAAAAGAGGATCTTGCAATTTGCACATATCCGTAGACTCTTTTCGGCGTAGAGAAAACAGATAATCCATAACGGTCAACTAACAAGGGATGGAGTCAGCAGCAGTTTTAAAGGGATAATCTCATTTTTACCACTCTGAACTCTTTATTTAATAGCTTCATTGTATGCACCAACTATATGTAATGATCGAAAGTGTTAACACTTGGAAACTGAAATCATCTTTCTCTTGGTATATATTTTTTATTCATTACTGAGTCTCGATTATTGTTTATATCTTTATGTTATTGGTGATGTTTCCTGTGGATTTAACTGTTTATTTTGCATCTTTTTTTTCGAGTACAATGGAAAACATGCCTTGTAAACTTAAGAAAATTAATGATGATAGACTGTGTTCATTCTTTCTAAAAAGCTTCTGTATGTAGTTTGTTTCATATGAATGAAGGAACAAGTCAGTAAGAAAGGAAGCGCAGTTGGTTTCCATGGACAAGGGTTGTTTATTGAAAAAGACGTCTTCCAAACGGACAGGTTATACATATATTGTCAAACTGATCATTTAGAACAACTAATGTTGGGTTAATTGTGTTAAGATAATATAGGTTTTCAATCAATGCAGTGTTTGGCAGAGACATGTCCCATTACTTCTTGAGATCACTATCTTTATAATCATACCGGCAACTTGATCAATCTGTTTTAAATCAGCGTTCTAGTATATTTTGTAACGCGTTTTTTTTTAGATTGAAACATTAATAAGTTTTGACGTTTTCACGTACCGGATACTTTAAAATATTAAAAACAAACAGAAAACATATCTTGCATTTTTGAAAACCTTTTCAATGAACTTAACATGCTTAGTTTATGGCTGATCATATCCGTTATAATGTCTGACACATATATTCCGGACTCGCAAACCAAAGCTTACACGTACTAGCGTCATTTAACATTGGATGGTGTCAATAAATTTAAAGGCAAATAAAGTACAAATTATATATATTTAACACAACTTCTGTGCCACAAGGAGACACGAAAATGATTTAAACTTAATCAAATTTTCTTTGTACTTTTTACAGTTGATGAATTCAACTCGACAGATTATGTTAGTTTTACGACAACTTTAGGTAAAAGCAATAATTGTTACAATGTTATCAAATTAATATGCAAAGAGCGAAATGATACGGTAGTTTATGTATCTGTATATGGTATAAAACAAATCGTCAAAATCTATATCATGTTTGTACACTGTCGTTTGCAATAGTAGAATAATAAAATTCCAATAATAAAATGAATAACTCAGTTATACATGAACATTATAGTTTTTAATTTGTTAGAATAAATAGTTATCAAAGGTACCAGGATTATATTTAAAACGCCAGACGCGCGTTTCGTCTAGATGTGTTTAACATTGAAGTAAAAATAAAAAATAAAAAAAAACTGTCCACAAGAGATCAACTTGACACAGACATTAACAACTATTGGTCACCGTACGGCCTTAAACAATGAGCAATGTATGCTATTTTATAATGGAACTAACATCAATGGTTGGCAATACCCGTTAAACATGTTAAACTAATTAATATAATAAAAACTTTGCAGATTTTGAAGATGAGTCAACAAGTAGTACAGCACCTGGCATTGATAATGGTAAGTCGTATGATACACAAAACAAAAGACACTTACATCAACTTGTTTTGCATAACATAAACTGTTTTAAAGATATCGTTTGTGATACAGCATTCTATGTAAGAGTAATTTTTAATTAAAAAAAAAGAAAGCTGTCAGTCAGTGATCTGCACAGTACTGAATAATTCGTGATTCAGAATTTTCTGATGAAGATAAGATCAAAATGAAAATTTTTAAGACTAAAATTCATTCACAAGTGAACACAAGTTAAACAATATAATACACTCGTTGTTTGGATGGTGTAAACATAAATTGATTCAAAATGATACCAACTATATGCTCTTTTTTTTTTGTAGTCAAGAATGCGACTGTCAAAGAAGACAGCAGTTCTGGTATGGAATACGATGATGAAGTAGTAGATATAAAAAATAACTTTTAGAGACGATTTTTATAGAATCAAGCAAATTTTGTTTTCCATTATTTTAAAGACTGTTGCCTATAATTGCTTACAGGAACTTCATTTGGTGGACAGTTGTCTCATAGGCAATCATACCACCATTTCTTATGTTTATATTAACTGATAAGAAAAAACCGTGCTTAAACCATAATCAAGTCACACTTTAGTATGTCAACTATCGGCAATTATTTAAAATACGTTGTATACTTCAGTTTCATTATGTATATCTGTTATATTCATTTGATAAAATTTACTGTTTGCAATAGCATTAATTGTTCTAAATATTAAGGATGTTCTTATCCCAAGCATAACAACTTAGCCGTATTTGACACAACCTTTTTCAACTTTTGATCTTCAGTGCTGTACAACTTTGTACTTTTTTTCGCTTTCGATCTTTTATATCTAGGCGTCACTGGTGAGTCTTGTGTGGACGAGGCGCGTTTTTGGCGTTTTAAATTTTAAACCTGATGCTTTTTGTTATTCATTAATCATATGTTTCTTTGTCTAATACGTTTTCCTATTTATTTGTATTGTAGTCCTGTAATATTATGTTGTCATTTCTATATTATATTTAACATTGCCATTAAAGTGCGAGGTTTGGCATGCCACAAAACCAGGTTCAACCCACCATTTTTTCCTTTAAAAATGTCCTGTACCAAGTCAGGAATATGGCCATTGTTATATTATAGTTCGTTTCTGTGTGTGTTACAATTTAACGTTGCGTCGTTTGTTTTCTCTTATTTTTGAGTGTTAATTGACATTGCGATAAGACGTATCACGGTACTTTTCTATCCCAAATTCATGTATTTGGTTTTGATGTTATATTTGTTATTCTCTTGGAATTTTTGTCTGATGCTTGGTCCGTTTCTGTGTGTGTTAGTTACATTGTAGTGTTGTGTCGTTGTTCTCTCTTATATTTATGCGTTTCCCTCAGTTTTAGTTTGTTACCCCGATTTTGTTTTTTGTCCATGGATTTATGAGTTTGAACAGCGGTATACTACTGTTGCCTTTATTTACATAATAATGTAGATACAGTTAAGGAGTAATAAGCATACTATAACATATAGAAAAAGTGATCTAGTGAGAAAGACTCATTATTAATAACAGGCTTTTTTCCGCGGTAACTTATTTCATTGTTTTTATATTTTTTGTTAGTTGTTTCCTAAGAGGAATAAGGCATAATTTGTTCAAAATTCAAATTTGATTTGTGATACATACTGGGTTTGGAAGATTTGCAGTAAAATCGCTCTAAATCTTACTTCGAACTACTTTCATCACAGAAACAACTGTTTAATAATGAAAAAAAAACACTTTTAAATTTCAAAAAAAATGTATATAACTTAGGCACACACTCTAACGAAAATGTTTTTCAGGGATGATTGCTGGTGTTACTGTTTCAATCATGGTGGTCATGCTGATAGTTGCTGTCATAATGGCACTCGTTTATAGCAAGTAAGCATTATTTGAAAAATGAGGAACACATACCTTAATTGATGATATATTTATTTAAAAAGATTCGATATTCGACATTGAACACACACATGAATCGTCGTGACGCCACGAAGAGGAGTTAAATCGTATTATGGCAATATCTAGTACACAACACATGCTCATGGAAGACATTACATTATTTTAACACAAACGCATGGAAATGCAAATGCTTCAGCCGTTTCAGAGCACTATAAATCATTATTGTAATTGTCGGTTGTTTTGGTTAATATTTATTTCATTGAACAGAACAACGCATGAAACGCTCTCGTGTAAAATAGAAACAGATGAAGCGCACAGAAACAAGGTGCACAGATAAAAATACCTTATCATTAAATAATTCAGCTTAAAGAACATTATGGCAACAATTCAAAACAACGCGTCAACACGTTTATAAAAGGCTAAATATTGTTGAATCGATGGATGTATTCCTTCAAGATAGTCGAGAGGTATGATTTACCGTCTAAACGTTTCGAAAAGCATCATCTCTATTAGAATTCTGGAATTTTGTATTTCATGTTCATCCATCCGTTCCTCTTTTTAATTGTAGGAAACATCATAGGATCCACAATAAAACACAAACAATTAGGCAAGGAGGAACGACGTCTAAATTAATCATTATACAACAGAAACTATACCACAAGGCATTATCACGAAATTGATATTCAAATGGAGATTATAGTTTAGCTAAACCTGTATCTAGCAATGCAGTATATGGAATGAGGTCAAGATGAGGAAGCAAATTTGTTAGGGCAACCTCTGGTGTTTATGATAAATTAAACGATAAAGACAAGAGAAAACTGCGATCAAAATATTCGAACGAAAATCCATCAAACTCCAAGTAAGAAATATCGAAATTTACACGGTAAACTCAATATAAAAATATGAAAATGTAAAGACGATGTATTAACAATTACGATGTCAAGTGACTATTGTTTAGCAAAACAAATGCTGACACGAACAAATCTGATACTAACGTTAGTACTGCTGACTGTGCACAGCTTGATATGTTGAAAAAATCAAAGCACGAAACCTTATGATCAATGGCAAATGACTAACGAAGAAGGCAAGACCCGACTTACAACCACACAAGAACATAATTCCGAGGAAGAAAATAGTAATTATGATCATTGTAGCATAAAAAATTCCCGTACAATGTTTTTTGTAATTTTATGTGAAGTTTATCTTTATAGTAAAAGTAATGTATATATGTATAACCTTTGAAACGAAGCAAAAGCCTTTGCTAACGTGCTATATTCGACAATATTGCTCAAGTATATATAGCTTCACTTTGTATAAGTGACACCGAGTATTCTTGCAACATTTTCCAAGTTTTTTTATAATAAAGTATTGGCGAATACCATCTTTCGTAGAATAATATTGTTTTGCAACCTCGAGAGATATAAATTGTTCTATGAATGATATTTTGCAATCTTATGTAACAACCTTCAACTTAATTATTTTTATTAAAACTATTAATATAACTGTTTTCCCGCAGTTTATAATCGACAAATTGCGTCAGAATTGCTTCATATGTAGACTAAATATACTCAGGTTATTGATTTAATATTATCGTATTTATCCATTCGAAAATCATTTATACAATTCCTGTTTAGTGCATATTATTGCAAAAACTTAATGTGATCATAAAACTTGTATTGTATGATCCACCGAATTAATTAAGTAAAATATTTTGTGAAGATTAGTTTGTCATTAAATATCATCATGGTAATGTTAACGGGAGATAGCTTAATGGATAAGTTTGTAATTTTGAACTTATCCGAATGGATAATCGTTAGTTATGTTGTGTTATTTTATATTTTATCATCCCTTGTTTTTTATATTCTTCTGATGGTATATATTATATCATTGTTGAAGCCTTACGCTAAGCTATAATTATTCACATTGTTGTATTTTGGTCTACGAGAATAAAGCGTCTTCTGATCGACAACCACATCACACATTTAGTTATAATTTTATATTTTATAAAGCTTAAATGATTATCGATAACTATTTGATTTATATACTAGTAATTTCTTACTTATATGGTCAATATCTACCATTATTGATTTGTTGTTATACGCTTTTTTTTCTTTTTCTTTTTATTAAATCACGTATAATTGTACATTAAATTATATTCATTGAACAAAGAACAACGATGTTATATTACCCTTGTTGTACAGTGATCTGTTAATCTGCAAAAGAAGTGAAAGCAGTCTTGAGCTAACAACAACAACTTCACAATGTAAATGCTAGTTGCTTATGCAATAACATGGCAGAGTTGAACATGTTTGAGTCATTCAACCTAATCGCTTACGTTTGCCAGTGGTTTAACAGCACACGATTTAAGGAAACTGTAAAACATAACATCGAGCTTTAAAATAACAACAGTCAACTAAGAATGATTTAAATGACAGTTTTTCATTATACAGTTTTAAGTAACAACAGACACTGTTTGTCTAGAGTGAAAAAGGGAAGCAAGGGTTAAAAGAAAGAACACAGTTACCATGAAAAAGTGAACATACACATACGCATGCAATGAAATTTTGAAACGAAACACAGACAAAACTAAAGAAGATAAATCAAAAAGGTGTTTCTGTCATGAAACTTATTTCAAATTATTGTGCGCTTAAATATTTGGCATAAAACCTATCTCAGATCGTTCACCACAGTGGTGAATATACTAATACAGTTTGGACATTTTTAGAATGCTGTTAGAAATCACCGATAAATACATTGTACAAATATTTCATCGGGTAATGTACATTATATAAAACAAACGTATTGCCGTATGTCTCATTATCACATGTTAGCAAAAATATTTTGTCTAAATTTATATATCTAAAACACATTTTCAACTTTACACAAAGTCACAAGCTTTTGAAAAATTCTGCGAGCCATACTCATGTCTATCTTTTGAAAAATACATTCCAAACACACATATCCTTTTAAAATAATATTTGAAAATTAATAATAGGACATGAAAAGCAAGCTAGTCTTATAAGTCTGGAAAACTTTTGAAGCTACGCAAAATGAAGGCGGAAGTCTTTAAAATTGTAAGACGAACTTTTTTTTTCTCCAAAAAATCAGGCCTATTGGATGTTTAAAAAGATAATACATTTTTACAAAATAAGGGGAAAAAAGACACAATTGTATCCATTTTTTATGACTTCCCATTGATAGTGATTGTAATGGTACATGAGACATTATTTCCACAAAATATATTCTATACGATCACACTTGTGGGAACAGAGTGGAATACGGTTTTTCACTTGAAATGACTACAACGTCACAATCTTACAGGTTATGTTGGCCATAGCTATGATACACATAATTTATATCAAAGAGTAATTGACAATGCTACTTGTTAATGGGGAGGAAAACATAGTAAATTTTGTGGAAATGCATGACTAGGTCGTTCATTCGTTCTTACAGTATACAATATAACAGAAAGCAAATTCAGTTCATGAAATCAATTAACTTGAATATCATGTTTTTCTCTCAATATAGTCGTGATTTATTTCATTTCGATACACGTTTTCTTATTACTATCCGTTTATTGCGGCAATTGACAAACAAATACACAAAAAATTCCCTTTAAATAACCATGTAATAACATTTAAACTTATTTTTCAACTAACTAAACACGAAAGGGTTCACCTATAAAACTTATTTTTAGTACAAAAACTACAAACGGATGTTTACGAACTAGTTCACCTTTGCTAATTCACAAACAATCTAGGACAGGAAATATTACAGTTTCTATACATGCTAGGGTAAGTAATTATAAACTACTTTTGATTTATTTGGAAATGTTTAACGTTACGATTTATAGTAACTAATATTTTAAATAACCTTTACAATGTTTTTGAAGAAAAAAATATCCATATAATTTATGTTCGTATTAAAGAAGTAACTGACTGAAAAGAACATTAATTTGCAAACAAAAAAGAAAGAGTTAAGCTTTCTTAGATGAATATATTCAAGAAGAATATATCATATATATCAATAAGAGACTTCACCATAAAAAATGAACACACAGGATTGGATGATATACTTAAGTATGGTGCAGTTGCTGTAGATATTTGAAACCATTATATTATATATCATTATATTAACTGATTGTGGCAAACGACAAGCTACAGCTACGTATAACAGTGTGAGGTTATGTTGTACTTTAACAACACTTTTCTAATTTAGAGAGAGAATACAAACAAATTCATCGTTAACATTATTGATGTTCATCTCTTGTGACCGGATTTTCCTATTCAATTGTAGTTGTTTTGTTTATTGACAGCCAAATTTCATTTTAATTTTGTGCGTTGTTTTTGTCTTCAATCAGGCTGCTGTATTTCTCTTATAAGTATATTACACTTTCTCATTCTTTTATGATTTTTAATAGGGCATTGAGTTTTTTTCTTTGTTGAGAACACTATAAAAATATAAAACAACACGTTTAATAATTTATTGCGTCCGAAGCGCTTTTCTGGATTTACCTTCACCAGGAACGCTCAAAGCCAAACATTTGAAATCCGAAGATGTATAAGTACCGAAAATCGTTGAAGAGCTATATGTTAAAAATACCTAAAATAAATAGCCAAATTCATCTAAAGCAAACTTTGCCGGAGGGAGTTGAAACCTTAGATTCATAATAATTTCAAAATTTATAAACAGACAATTTTAGTAAAGTTTGTTTAATCATGTCAGTACCGAAGCACTGACTACTGAGCTGATGATACCCTCGGGGACTGATAGTCCACCGGCAGAGGTATCGACTCAGTGATGTAAAAATATAAAACAACACATTTAATAATTTATTGCGTCCGAAGCGCTTTTCTGGATTTACCTTCATCAGGAACGCTCAAAGGCAAACATTTGAAATCCGAAGATGTATAAGTACCGAAAATCGTTGAAGAACTATATGTTAAAAATACCTAAAATAAATAGCCAAATTCATCTAAAGCCACTGTTGTTATTCGTGTTATTCTCGTCCTTTTGTCTCTGATTTATAGTTGTCGATCATTCCTGATAGTTCTACACTTACAACATATAAATAGAATAACACAAAACTATTATATGAGATTAGTTTGATTATATATAAGTTTGAATTCATATAAGACATCAAATGTATGCATCTCATATGTTATCTTACCCACAACAAGGTTTACAATTATAAAACCATCAACACCCATTTACTTTTTTACAAACATAAACATTTATTAAGTGTGTCTAACCTTGAATTACAATCAAACCTCATAAAAAGTAAAGTCTCGTTGTGCAGTGCAAATGTATAGAATTGATATCAAAAAGTACAACAGCTACGTGGTACATCAGGGGATATGTTATGTAACTTGACATGCAATTAAGGACCAAAATGACAATGAAAAGTATACAAAGCTAAAAATAAACACTAAAGACTGAGCAAGACGAATCCCACCGAAACCGATCGTGATCGCAGGTGCTCTGGAAGGGTAACTAAAGTATCAATAGGACAATAGTTCAGATGGACTGTATACCAATAATCAAATTGACGTAATATATAATCATGATAGTTCACATACACATGTTATCATTAATAATTTATGACTTAACGTTAAAAAACAAACATTAATGTGTATATCATACAAAGGACGTTACACGGTTAAAAGACGATACTGTACAGCACACACTACTAACTTTATTCATATAATGAGAAAAGATGATATGTTTTGTTCATGAAGCTAAATCACTTCGTGAACTTGCAAGCATAACGCAAACATAAAGCAAGTGTTTTTGACATCATGAAGGACTAATCATGAATAACAATCTCAACTAAATGAAAATGCATTGATACGATACTTAGCGTGGTTTTTTAAATATTGAACACACTTTCACATTGCATTGTTAGTATAACCGTAACTGAAGATTTTGAGACACTGCATGTGTACAATGTACAACCATTATTTTTAAAACACAATAATCTTTTCTTTCTTCCAAGTTGAATAAACAAAAATGATTATTTTCACGCTGACAAAGATATTTAATTATACTTGTTGTGTATACACCTGAACAACATTATTGTTTTCTTGGTAATGATTCAGAAATAACTTCCGTTTTCAGTGAAATACCTGATAACACGACAGGGCTGGTAACCATGAAATTTGAATATTTCATTTTGAGTCCATTATTGTGTATTGCTGCGTATGATGGTCAAGGTAAGAAAAGATGACACACATAGTGTAATACATTTATACGTCATGATTAATTTCATTGAACCTAATAACTGTTTATTCAAATGTTTACATCGACCTATTTTAAAGTTGCTAATTTGAACAAAACATTAACGGTGAGAAGACCATTGGATATTATAAGAGTCAGTCGTCACGAACAAATTATTGACTTGAGCTCGTTAAATTATAAATATATGCAGACTGGTAAATATGAATTGAAAATTTACAAAACATCACATACATAAGTTTAATATCGATACCTTCAGGTCTGGTTGATCTCATTTTATATACAAAACATAAACTGCATATGTAAACCATTTACTACTAAATCGTCTGAGAACTGATGATCATAGCTATTTTTGGCATACACTTTAGAGCATAGCAAAACAGTAACACTATTAGAAATAAGTTTAGCTGAAACATTAATTAACTGTAAATGAAAAAAAATCGCAGAAACCATTTGAAGACAGTCCTGTCTATCTATCGTAGATAATTCTTGGCCGACTTGACCGAGAGAAATAAGTATGACTTTTTAAAAGAAAACATATACATGTTGCTGGAGATTTGTCGAAAACCCTAATTTTGCACAATATAGCGGGAGAGTGTGTATAGATCTATCACGTGTATGCACCTGCATTATGAATAACATTGTCAGTTACGTCTTTCATCCACAATAACTCACTAGTGACACTAGCAAAACAAAAGGCCAGATACAGAACAAAGTTAAAGGGCATCAATTCAATGATCTTAAAAATAATTATGATTTTAGCACTATATAACCACGATCTATCCGATGGAGAATGTTTTGAATAATATACATATATTATATATTATATATATGATTTAATCTTTTGCAATTTATTATATTTATTTGTGAATGTATCAACAATTCAAAAATGCTGTCCGTTCCCAAGTTGTGTGGGTTTATTTTTAATTTTCGAAGTTATTGTCTTATAATAACTTCTGGCATCTAAATATTTTCTTTCATTTCAGGATCCTGTTTAAATAGTTGTGGACAAGTCTATAACAGTAGCCTTCCTTGTCAGTGTAACTGGGCTTGTACAAAGTTCAAAAACTGTTGTAATGATTATAATGATTCCTGTCCAAAAGGTGTGTTAGTGTTTATCTAAATCCTTTTATTTCCGGCGCACACCAAGCTCACAAAAGTTGAAAGTGTAATCGAGGCAATTCGTAATTGGCTAATATTAGAAAACAACTAGATCTTATTCGAATAATAATTGTCTATATCAACTCGAAAATGTGCCTACCCTAATGTTATATCGTAAACTGAGCTATAATACTCTGTATGTATCCCTGTATAATATCTTTTGAGATGAATTTTATAAAACAAAAAATATCATTGTACTAGAACACCAATACCAGCGTGCTGGACTATTTTTTGCAAGTTCAAACAGAGATATTGGTACCCCGTTTTGTTTTATTTGTTAAGCAGTATACTAATGCAATATTATCTATATTTCGTAAATCGTAGACTTTCATAATTGCTATTGTAGAACTTTGTGTCGATAGTTGTGGACAACCGTATAACAAAACACACCGTTGTCACTGTAACAAAGAATGTAAAACTCACAAAAACTGTTGTGATGACTACGATACTTTCTGTTTACTACGAGGTTTGTTTTATTAATAAGTTATGAATATCAAAAAACATTTCTTACCCGTTGTAGTATGAGATCGACTTAAAGTCTCATCTGATACATAATGTAATCGGTTTTGTTCACTGACACATTGCGTTACGGAGGAAAAAGTAGAACCTGTCGTTTCATATTTTGTTAGATCTTGCAAGCACCTTCACGCCTACAAATCAAAACACTTATTCACGAAATCTAAATCATTTGTCGTGCAGCAAAATAATGTCTCAAAAATGGGAACTTAATAACAAAATGTATAACCATATCATGTATATGCAATGTATGTCTGAAATCGTTAAATAGTAAAAATGATAATGATTATTGCTGACTGGACGCCATTTAATAAACGCTCGACGAGACCCAAGAAAACAACGTCAATGGGTTTCCGACAATGTTATAGTAATACATTTATTGCCAATGTGAATCGTCATTCTGATACTTTTCATTTAGCCCGATGAAGCCTGAACCCTAATTTCTGAAAATGAGATCTTTGAACATTTTTTATTCGAATTCAAAATCAGGTTTGAGCAATCTATGTAAATAAATCAGAATCACAAATTCATCTACTACAATCATGTGTTTTACCTTATAGTTAATGACTCCAGCACTACAGAATATACTAGATCTGATACAACTTTTATCACTTCAGGTAAACATATTTTATTGATGAAGCAACGAACAACCAATGCATATTTGAAACTCAAATTGTGCAATAGCATTTATGGTACAAAAATGTATAAATAAATTGACTAATGCTACCTTATTCGTACATTGTAGTTAAAAACCGCAAAAATAAAATATAAAATTATAGTTTAGTCATTCATTCAAAACTAATGATAAATGTTATTGATCTTAAATGATTAGTTTAACCTTTTTTGTGTTTTGAACACAACGTTGAGAAGAGAGAGGCGAAAGATACCAGAGGGACATTCCAACTCATAGATCAAAAATAAACTGACAACGCTATTGTTAAAAAAGAAAAGACAAACAGACAAATAATAGTACACCAGACACAACATAGAAAACTTAAGACTAAGCAACACGAACTCCACCAAAAACTGAGATAGATATACAAGTTACAGGTAGCTTAATACAAAAATGATTGTATTTTAATATATACCAGTCGCAGTGTATTTATAGATTATCGTTGATCATCTCAACGAGATTGATTTTCTCGCTTGAGCTGGTACAGCGAAAGTGAGAAAAGCAATCGAGTTGAGATGATCAATGATAATCTATTTATCGCTATTTTACCTATGACGACGTTGTCAATTTCATGTCAATTTCGTTAGCAACGCCACGTGGCCTTCTTAGTTTCTAGCGATAATTTTTCCATCTCAAGCGTGAAGCATGATATGAAAATTATCACAAAAAAAGATCAAAGGAAAAATGCACAAAATAACGATAAATATAACTATCTACCAATATACATATAGATAAATAGATAAAGAAAAACATTCATTGGTAGTTTGAAAGTAGAATGCCTGTTTGTCATTTGATTCAAACTTATAGTGCCTTTTTCATATTTCCTATAGCCTTGATAAAAATAATCGGTCTAGATATGTTCTGATTACACAAATGCATTTCACTTGATAACTTTATTTTGCAGTTAATGAATCTAACACAGAAGAAAACAGTTCTGGTATGGTAGACGTTATTTATGTAAACTATATTTCAATTATAAGTTTAAAAAAAACTATTTGAATGAAATCAATATTTTGAAATTGTCAAAAAGTGTTGGCAAACAACATACTCGAACATAATTTGTACAGTTTCTTCAGCACCTACTTTATTAAAATTGTCTTGAACGATACACACTTACAGGTTTAGGAATACTGCGTTCTCTAAGTTTCCAAATAACATAAATAAAACAGTTGTCTAGAAATTCTGAAAAGCTTTCTTCAATGGATAATCGATTTTGTTCTCTTTTAGTTATCTTTATATTGGAAGGTGTTTTTTTTTAAACACATGTATTCATGTTCACAGTAACTGACCAGAGGTTCAGTAGTGTATATCAGTTAGGGGTATTCATCCAATGAATTAAGTTTTGTTTGCCCATTTCAGGTATAATTGCTGGAGTTACTGTTTCACTAACGGTGGTTATGCTGATAGTTGTTGTGATACTGGCACTCGTTTACAGGAAGTAAGCATTCCTTGATTCTGATAAGATAAGGAGCCAACACCTTAATCAAGCACATACATATTAAAAAAAGATGTGAAACGGCATGTAGTCCTGGGATGGGAAAATAATAAAAATACTTGTTTCTGTACACAAATAACATTTAGAACTTTTTAAAACAAAACAAATTTAAAGTTTTAAAATATCAAACGTTTGGGAGCACACACAATTGAAAAAAGTTTGTATCTACGAATAATTACATTAGATGTATGTTTCACTATAATACGTTATTCTGATTGGCTGACTGCACATCACGTGTTATTCCTTAAGCAATTGCATTACTCAATAAAACTTTTCATTCATGATAACATGAGGTCCACAATAAAGTGCACCTAGGTAAATTAAATTAAAAAAATTTAAAATTCGTGTTTTCATGATCCTAGCTAAAAAATGTAATTATAAGTATCGAATGATCTTTTTTTGTTACTTCATAGGGTTGTAAAGCGCTTCCGCGCTTCATACAAAATGTACTTCGATCAACGCTTTTACACCCCAATGAATTTACAAAAAGACGCATTAAATTTTTAATTAAAATTATTTAACTCATGCAGAGCCAAGGTTGCAAGTCTCTCAAGCAAATAAGCAATAGATACGAACTTCCTTCATTTATTCCTGATTTTTACATATTAATTTCTTTTTAACTTCCAAACTTTTATCTTTGGTCGCACATGCTATAAGCTATACTGGAAAACGCATATCTAGCACACGAAAACCAGTATCACAGGAATTCATGCCCGCCTTACTGATCCCGTCCTTATATATTTGTTTTTCATTGTAGGATACGTCTAAGAAAACAATTACTATCCCAGACAGTGGTTAATGGAAAACGCACGTCTAAAATGAACTATTATGTTACGGACAATGTTCAAGCAGATCAATATCATGACATTGATATATCAAATGGGGATTATAGTTTAGCAGCTGCTATATCTGATGATACGGCCAATATTGAAGGGAACGAAGATGGTGACACAACATATGTTAGGGCAATATCTGGTGTTTATGATGAACTAAACGGAAAAGATAAGAGAAAAATTCCGACAAAATATCAAAATGAAAACACATCGAATCTTGAGAGAAGCAAAATGGAAATGTATACTTTAACCTCTAATCTCACAGTTAATCAACAAACACAGGATAACAATTCAAGTGTTAAATGGCAAACACCAGATGCAGAGGACTTTGATCCTACTTATAATCATTCTAATAACGTAATTGTGAGAGAAGACCTAAGCAATTATGATCATTTTAGCAACCAATAGTAATCTATAGGTTACAATATTTAGAACTATGTTCCATTCCTACTAACAATGAAACGTAAGATGTCCAACAGGACTTAACGGAAATATGAACAATAATAAGGTATTATGGTTATTATACCTCAAGTTGGTTTTTTTTTGTATAAAAAAGACGGACATATTTATACTATTTCATTCCATAAACTGTTTGTCAGTCACACTTTTTCATCTAATTTTTCATGGAAGACAGTTTCAAACAATGCCATCATTGAGTATATTGATTATTCTGCTTGCCTTTACTCTTAATTGTAAATGATTTCATATGTATATACCTTTCCTCAAAATCTAAAATTTATGTTTAGAAACAATTACAATAGAAAATTAAAAACCAATTCTTCAGAGAACAATTGAAGGTATTTATTTCCACCTCGATAATAAGAATGAAATTTAAAAAAAAGATGTTAGAAAATGTCACTCCTTGTTGATGTAATTTGGTTCTTCAAATTGATATAAAAAAAAGTTTAATAGGTATATGCAGAAGACCTAATTGTTTTAGTATGAACAGAAAATATTTTTTAGCTAAGGTCAAAATCTAGAACGTAAAATGGCCTTTGACCTGACATCAATTTCAAGGTCATAGGTCGGTAATTCCAAATCAAAAGACCCCAGGTCAATCATTTGTATGGTTGTAGAGAAATACTGATTTCAAATACATAAGGGGAGAAAACTCCTATAAGGGTTAACCAAAACACTTCGACTGGAATAGGTTAAAGTTGCGCCTTTTTGTAAACAGTAGTTTGGCAAACAAATCATATCATTAACTGCATCAGTTTCTTTTGAATAACGATAACAAGCAAAATTTAAAATTTATAACATGACCTTGACCTTCAACCTTGATCTCAATTTCAAGGTCATAGGTCAGTGAACTCAAAACGGAAAACCGGAGGTCAATCACTTGTATGGTTGTGGAGAAATACTGATTTGAAATACATAAGGGGAGAAAACTTCTAAAAGGGGTAACCAAAACACTTTGACTGAAATAGGTTAAGGTTGCGCCTTATTGTAAACATTGTTTGGCAAACACATCATATCATTTACTGTCACAGTTTCTGTGGAATAACGATAACAAGCAAAATTCAAAATTTAGAACATGACCTTGACCTTTGACCTTGACCTCAATTTCCTCTAAATGGACCAAGGATTTCATATCAAAAGACTGTAGGCCTCTACAACTTATAACGTATGAATTTATCCAACTAATCGCCTATCTTAAATTTTCAAAGGGAAATAACTCCCATAAGATGTATCCGATCACTCAAGTCAAAATAAACCAAATCACGAACAATTTGGTGAAAACAGTTTGCTAAAATCTTTTATGGTTTTAGAGATAAAGCGATAACAAGAAAAAAGGGTCGCGGGGAGATAACTACTATAAGAATAAGTGTTCGGTCACACAGGGTGAGTTTTGAAACCCCCATTACTGTACAACATCATTGGCCAAAACATCCATTCGATATGTTGTAAGACAAAAAAGCATCTCAGACATTTGTCAGACGGCAGAAGAAAAAACAAATCAGAAGAAAAACAAAAGGTATTTCCACGAAAAGTGGAAAGACCTAATAATTCTGAGCTACATCTTTTAAGAACTAGAACCTAACACATATATGATATAAGTCTGTCGTCGTCTTCATAATCTGTCATTGCTTTGTTGTATGAAAATGTATCAAGATTGAGTTTATCATATGAATGTGAATGTTTACACATAGATTCTATGTATTGATTACTGTGAATACAATATTTACAAATACCACATGGACAAGTCCATCTTGTGTATGTATTTGTGGCTTTCTCCATCAGATAGTGTACGTAGACTGTATTAGAGTTTAAAGTTGTTTTGTTTGGTACAATCAAACACTTGACTGGTTAAGGTTAAGAGTAACATATTTGAGAATGGAAAATGAATAGGGAATGTGTCAAAGAGACAATAACCTGACTAAAAAGCAAAAAAAAAACCACACAAACCAAAGGCCACCAATGGGGTTTTTAATACAGTCAGAATAATCCACACCAAAAGGCGTGCTTCATCTGGTCCCTATACAAAAGTATGTACTAGTTCAAAACTAATAGAAGCCATACTTAACTTCAAAATAAAAAATTGAACTTAAATTGAAAATCGAACAATACTAAGCAGGTCAAAGGATCTCACTGTGAACAGGCGCAAACATGCGACGGGGTTAAACCTGTTTTTTTAATGTCAAAAACTGTTAATGTCATCATTACCACTCAAAAAGTGAAAAGTAATGGATCAGTTACAAATGATCGACGTTATCAGCGGCCAAAAATTATCTTTTCAAACAGATATTCATATGATGAAGACATAATCTTTCAATCAGTTTAATTGAAATTTGGAGCTTGCATGTCAGTTAACTGCTAGTAGTCTGTTGTTATTTATGTATTATTGTCATTTTGTTTATTTACTTTGGTAACATCTTCTGACACCAGATTCGGACTTCTCTTGAACTGGATATTAATAAGCGTATTGATCTGCGTTTACTTTTCTACATTGGCTAGAGGTATAGGGGGAGGGTTGAGATCTCATAAACATGTTTAACTCCGCCGCATTGTTGAGCCTGTCCCAAGTCAGGAGCCTCTGGCCTTTGCAAGTCTTGTATTATTTTAAATTTTAGTTTCTGGTGTACAATTTAGAGTTTAGTATGGCGTCCATTATCACTGAACTAGTATATATATTTGTTTAGGGGTCAGCTGAAGGACGTCTCCGCGTGCGGGAATGTCTTGCGGCATTTAATACCTGTTGGTGACCTTCTGATGTTGTCTGATCTATGGTCGGGTTGTTGTCTCTTTGACACATTCCCCATTTCCATTCTCAATTTTATTTCATTCTTTGCCATACGGTACAAGAATAAGTGCATGAATATAGGTATTCCTAGAAGGAAATGTGCATTCTATGAATCATACTATACCGAAATTCACCAATAGTCATGTAATAACCCTTCGATATTCCGTATTATTAAAATTCAATTGATAACTGTGTTTTGTTCCTTCTTGCAATATTTATTGGAAAGTTGTTATTTGTTCTGTGTAACAGTTTCAGTTGTGTTAATTTACTGAAAAACAAGGTGGTATGCTAATACTTTGACTTATATCCTTAGCTAGGTTTAAGATAGAAAATCACGATTAAACATGAGTGTCCAAAGTATCTTCTGGTATTTTCAACAGCTTTTGAGCAAACTGGCGTTCTTTTACGTGTTTTAAATGTAGTTTTTATGTTTCGTTGTTTAGTAGTTATTCCTTTGTCAAATATTTCAACTTATTTTCACTTAATAGTATGTAATTGCTCTGAGCAGACACTTTTACAGTATCTGTATTTTCTATAAGATATCCCTCTATTGCTATTTTTAACAAACAAGGACTTAATATTTCTTTTTTTAATGGCACATATGTTTGCCCCAACACATTGTTGCTCCTTATTTTCAACACAGTCATTTTGTAAATATCATTTGTTGTTTCTGTTTGTTATCTTTTAGTCAATCACATCCCAAGAAAATTTGCTATAGTAAAATCCGTTACTTATGCATGTAATGATGGAACTATGTTTCAAAGAAATCCACCGAATGACTATAAAGGTATTGATTGAATCATGAGTTCAAAACAGAAAACACATAATGAAAGTGATTTCGTTTTCCTAGCTTCTACTGGATAAATGAGATCAACCAAATGAATCAAATTATTGAAGGTTTTCTTTTTAACGTTATCTTGTATTTACATTTGTTGTAAGTGTGAATCTGTGTTCTTTTCTGTATGTCTTAAACATATTCTGTATTTATTTATTTTCTATGTTTAAGTGTATTACTTTCACAATAAATAATGTGTGCATTGAAATGAATGCGTACAGGCATTCTATGAAAAATACAAATTGCGTGTTTTTATGTCATTCGGGGCATTTTATAGCTTACTAATATGCGGTATGGGCTTTGCTCATTGTTGAAGAACGTTCGGTGACCTATAGTTGTTAATTTATGTGTCACTTGGTCTCTTATGGAGAGTTGTGTCATTGGCAATCATATTATATCTTCTTTTTAACCTATACCGCAAGCGATTTTTGCTACTCCGTTTCAAAAGATCATTGACAAGCTTTTGTTAAAAATGTTATACATTGATAGTATCAAAACGAAGGAATTCCAAAATTATTGCAGAAAAAAAAATGATGGATCCCTGCTCCTTTGTTTTGAATTTAACCTATTTAAAATTTGGCAGTAAATGATTCTCTCTAGATTTCATACATTTAAAATTGGCATTTTTTTTTCTTTCGAAAAATACCTAAAAATACATTGTAACATTGTTTTTATAAATTTTCAAAGATCGCATTTTAAAGTATACGTTATCAAATTATGAAAGAAAAAAAAATGATATGTGTTAGTGGGCAAAATTTTATAATAGCACTTCATGGATATCACCAAAAGTTTTCGAATATCTTGCAAAAATTCAAAACCAAGCGGAATGAACAGCTTTCGTTCAGTTTTTGTGGGATGTATTAAGGTAGATTCTTTGTATACCGCAATCTTGCATTGTATTATTGCAGTATACACAACCAGTCTAGTTATCTGCCCAAATCTGCAAGTTTGAAGTCAGATGTGCAATTGTATTGGTTAGACTGTTTATATGAAGTAAACTTGCTGATTTATTCCATTATCCAAAATATTTCAACAAATATCAAACATTTGTGTTTAAGAATCAATTTTTTAACCAAGACATCAAAGGGGAGATACATTTACATGTACCTCTTAGTAAAATGAATACGTTTGGACTAATAGGGATTTTTTTTCTTCAAGAAAACATGTGCGATGACACAATTTTTTCTTTTTATTTTCTTAAAACATATTATAAAACCTATCTTCTCACACATTATGTGAAAATTTAATTCTATCTCATTTATTTCTTTTTATGCGTAGAAAATGGATTTTTCATGATCATTCTAAGCAACTCGAGGCAATTTTCAACGACTGATAGGTTGAAAAATAGCACGATAACCCATCCTTTTTTTTTAATTTTTTGAAAAGATCATTGTAAAATCTTCCTTTTGGCAAAGTATCAGAAAATTCTATCTCGGGTAACATGTACCGATGATCTACCTGAATAATAATCAATCTGGCTTTTCGGATATTATGCAACATTTCTGTTTAACTTGATTCGACCACGCTCACGAGTTCAAAGTATTAATACCTTTATCAAGTCAGAAAGAAATACCGGATATGATCCAATAGTCAGTTTGTCTGCGTATCTATACTACTATAATAATGAACACCAATGTGTTAGCTGACATAATATTAGAAGCAAGAATCACATAATTAGACGTTTTATATAATTAATATAAGACAATTGTGTTGATAAAAATTACACCATTCTTAACCCTTTTGGTTGTCCACATAATTTAAATTTCCATGTATAAACAAGTTCCGGTCGAATCCGGTACCGATACAAACGGATGTTACCAGTTAACTTATAAAAAATTATTACTCCGTATGTTCAACCTCGGTTATTAGCACAACGAAACGTTATTCAATGTTATTAGGATAGACACCTTGTAAGTTTAGATCACACTTGATAAGCACATATCAATAGTGTCATGCCATACAGGAAAAACATGTTTGTCGTTACATATAAAAAAAGAAGATGTGGTGTGATTGCCAACGAGACAACTATCCACAAAAGACCAAAATGACACAGACATTAACAAATATAGGTCACCGTACGGCCTTCAACAATGAGCAAAGCCCATACCGAATAGTCAGCTATAATAGGCCTCGATAAGACAATTTAAAACAATTCAAACGAGAAAACTAACGGCCTTATTTATGTAAAAAAAATGAACGAAAAACAAATATGTAACACATAAACAAACGACAACCACTGAATTACAGGATCCTGATAGTACGCTACGTGAACTGAAGCACAAAAAGAACAATATATACTTGCATTTTTACTATTTCGTCTACAGAAAAATAAACAAAAGATGCAAGAACTATATATTTGTAAAGAAAAGGGGAGTCATAACAAACTCGAGTAAAAAAATTTAAATGGTCAAATAAATAACTAAGTAGAATACCTTGGGACCCACAGAGATTTATGAACCGATATCATCTCAAGTCATTCATCTATAAACGTAAAGTTCAGTTACTTTAACATGAAAAATAGGGAAAATGCATATATAAAGATATGCATTAAGATTACCAGTTGCATTCAATATTTAACGCAAATAGATAGTAACGGATTTTAAATATTCTGATTTATAAAACGTTGCAATAAAATTACTAGCCATCAACCTTTTATTGATCAATTACGCCTAGTGTTGTTGCATTTGGTGAAATTTAGTGTGCAAATACCTTAATTTTATTACATCATTGATGTGTAAGTACATGTATGGTATACATTTCTTCTATATTTTTATTTTTGTATGCATTTGTTACAAAGAACGTGAGAATTGGAAAACATCAGTGTCATATTACGATATTATTTGAATAATATAGTAGGCATAAGTATGCTAACTCATACGTCGAGGACAGTCAAGCTGACAAGACCAAGATAGTGGTTTGCAACACAACGCAAAAAAACTAGCTAAAGTCTGAGCAACATAGATTTGTTTCTAATTTTCTATTTTTCTTTTAACGTCCCTTGGTATATCTAATTCTTGTTTTCTCATATCTGTAAATATGAATCAGATAAAAAAAAAAAAGGCTTAGGCACGGACAGAATAGTTTGCTATAGGTCAAATCACATCATAAATATCCTTTGAAAGCATCACACAAGTATTTCTATCTTTTTCTTTTTTCTCTTTCTTTTTTCTTTATACTTAAACGTCTTGTTATTTGGAAAGACTGACTGTATATCCCCACCCTCTAAAAAAATCTTCGTTTGCTTAACATGTTCAATGTCGTGGCCTTATTGTTATGTCTATATTTTCAATATTGAATTCTGAAAGTACTGTTTTATTATGTTTATTGAGATCTTCATTTTTATGATTTCCTTTTAAAAACAATAATTGACTTTTGTGTTTGTACTACATGTACATGTATGTCATCAAATTACTGATTAAACGGTAGAGTCAAACTTCTAACCCTCAGCAACCTTGATATCGCCTATACAATTATATACGCTATGTACATGGTGAACACAATCAAATGTATTAATTTGATTAAATTATACTTACTTCTTATATTTTATTGCCTCAATGACATGTTTATTAGTATGGTTCGACTTATTTGAATATATAGCATTTGACTTTATAGTACAAGATACGGTTTGATGAACATGTATGTAGTACTACGTATATTTGATATTTACGTTGAACCTTTATCATAAATGCCTCAACTATCGACAATCACATGTTTAAAGGAAATATATAAGTTTACATGAAAAGGAAATCAGTTACATGTACATTTTGTAAGTATATATACATTTCATACGCTAACGCACTTTCATTGAAACACATTTAATTATCTTTTTATATATTATAAACTTTGAAAATATACGAACTTAATAAATGACAGACACTAGCAATTGTATGCAACTGATGATTTTTCTGGATTAACGTAACCTTCATCAGTAACAATCATATCCGAACGAATAAATACCGCAATACACAAAAGAAGCGCTACTCGACCAAATATATACTAGCAACTGTGCACAGAAGGCTCAGACATATTTCATCTATTATTATCAATAATTTCGTTTTCATTTTTTTTTTAGACTTCTGAGTAGTCAACTTTTCGAAAGAGCTAGAGCCAATTTCCCGTGAATTCTTTTCATTCGATAAGATATGTAAATCATGTTTTAAATAGCCAGATAGATGCTAATTATAGTAGATGAACATACGTCACATTATTTATTGTTATACCTTGAACAGGTATTCCTACAAAAAACAAGGCCAAGACTATTGAATTTTTATATTGACTTTGTTTAATTGTTAACACCCTTTATGCGCATAAGGTACCATATCACGTAACTTGTCAACAAGCCAAATAATACCGAACAAATTCAAATGGGATGCTGTTTTCCTCATTTTGAATATATGTATATATGTATTTGTCCTGGTCTATTAACGTTTTATCGTCTATAAGATACATTTAAGATAAGATAAATATATATTTTAACCGGAGAACATCTTACATCAGTTAGTCATAGAACACCTTGTGTTAATAATACATGTTTTATGACCTTTTCTTGCATGTTAACTAATCGGCCCTTCGTTGTGATACAGATGCAATAGCTGCTTGATGCTTCACCTACAAAAACGATGTGTAGTGTAATTTATTTGTTCTGTGTTGTTGTTTTGTTTTCTGATGATTTAAGTACCGGTGCAGGGACGGTGATAAAAAATGTCAGTACTAGTATCTATACAGTTAGTGAATTTGCGACAACATTGCTGTTGACTGTATTTGTTACATATAACACCATGTTCAAAAAAGGGTTTCGAAAAATTGTTTGTGTTGTTTTGAAACTTGTATACAATGGCCTCATTTTAAGTTATGTGTATATTACACACGCACCAATTGGGCTTCATTGCTATATGTTAAATTCTCGTGTTATTGGTTATGTACAGGGTCCGTGTAACACTTATCAATTCAAATATTTAAAAAGTTTTGAAATTTTAGATTTTTGGAATTTTGATCAAAGTTTTAAAATATCAAAATTTCAAATTGTGTAAAAGTTTTGAAATTTTGAAATTTTAACCAAATTATTAAAATATTAAAATTCTAAATATCGTTTTTAAATTTGATAGTTTGGAAATTTGATCAAACTTTTAAAATACTAAACCTAACGTGCAATTTTGATTATTTCACTTTTTGAATGTTTGGTTTTTTAAACTTTTAATTAAAATATCAAAAATAGAAAAGGGGCAAAAAGAGGGGTACCTGTAAACTGGGAAACGAAATAAAAGTGAAACGAAACGAAACAGAATGAAATGAAAACATGCTGATACATAAAAGTTAATGTATAGAATAAAACCACAGGTACGGACAGTTCTATGAGGTGAAAAATAGGATGACAAAATAAATATTTCTCAAAAGAAGATAATTCATTTTGAACCAAGACACACGGCTCTGATAATGACCATTTTATATGATGATTTACCCAGCACCCATATTTTAGGAGTAACAGTAAAAACTGATTAACTCGCAGTAGGTCAAATAGTATGGTTAGGCTGAGTATATATGTGTTTTCTGCTGGACTTTAAGCAATAAAAGGGTTCAATACACGTTGTATTATCTCATTTGATTTCAACTTTTTCTTTTTTTCTCTACTATTTCTTACTTTCTGCAATCATGTCGGTAGATGAATAAATCTTTAATGATCATCTTTAACGTTTTAATCAGCAACAATTTCCTTCCTTTATTAATTATAAAAAAGAAGATGTGGTATGATTGCCAATGAGACAACTATCCACAAAAGGCCAACATGACACAGACATTAACAACTATAGGTCACCGTACGGCCTTCAACAATGAGCAAAGCCCATACCGCATAGTCAGCTATAAATTGTTGGCCTTAGATATTCAGCTTTGAGCGTTCCTGATCCAGAAAAGCGCTTCGGTCGTAACTTTTAACGTTTTGTTTTCATTTTTTTATCGTTTGCATGACGATCGTATATTGCCTTGTATCAACAATTTCAGTTCTAAGTATTTGTACGGTAGGAAATCTGAATTCATGGTGTCCCAATGAACGTTGTGGTATCTGGAATGTGGGAGATTTCGATATCTTATTACGCCGAAATTAAGAGTAAAATCAATTATCGGTAGCCTGGAGTCAGGAAATTTTTATAAGGTTTCTACATAAACTCTTCATAGATAGTTACCCGGGTGTAAATTTTTTATTTGCGCCTGACGCGCGTTTCGTCTACAAAAGACTAATCAAAGACACTCGAATCAAATTAAGTTTAAAAAAAGCCAATAAAACCAAATTAAATTAAAAAGGTAAAAAATAAAAAAAAAATAAGAAACGTTAACATACAACTTATCGTTCTGGTTTTGTAAAAGCTGAACACATTCATCATATTTATCATAAACGTATACCATACACATTATTTCCAGGCTTCACATTAATGTAAAAGTTGCCGCTGTACATTATGCCCCCATCTATCCACTTGTAGGCGTCGGCATTTTGAAAATTAAAAAAATATTTTGAATATTTTATATTAGCGATAAATGGTAATCTTATTTGGGAATCTGATATATAAATATTGTCACTAAGGTGACACTTTTTTTTTAAATTTTATTTTACTTGGATACATTCCCGAGGGGCTTCAATAATGGTACATAAAAATATTTTGAACCCCAGTTTGATAGGGGAAAAATCTGTGCAAGCAGAGGACAAAACAGATTCAGATTCCCCCCATACCTTAAAGTGTTAAATTTTGAACCAAATAATTTGATCAATAGCGATAAAAAAAACTTGAAGTTCATAAATGAAATTTTATGAGCTTAGCGCGATTTTTTTACTTCAATAAAACAACTTTTGGAGTTAAATGGGAGCTCCCTTAGATAACGTTTGGACTGATGCTTGTAAAAAGTATATGCATTTATCATATACGTAGCTCCATTGGGGGCTCTAAATCAACCTCTGTTTTTTTTAAAATGGCACATAAAAGGAAAAGGGGTTTTTTTTTGGTATCAAGAGATATCATTTTTCCGTATTTGTTATTTATGAATTTTTAAGTTATCGAACGATAATCAACTTAAATCAAAGTAAAAGAACACAGGTACGTCCAATCAGAATGGGACGTGTAAAGAGAGTGCCACGCTGTCAGCTGCATGATGGATTTTTTCATTTTTGGCCATACACCAATGTTGCTCTCGAAAAACCAGTACATTGTAAAATGCTGAATTTCAAGTAAAGCATTCACCTACAGAACACTGAAAACTGAATATTTGAAAGTGAAGTATATAATTATAAGAACCGAATCAATTGAAGAGGTGTTTCGCCAAAATGAAGTTAATCTGATGTACAATGGTTGTCTTCTGTTTATGTAGTTCATACGTGTTTCTCGTTTTGATATAGATAAGACCGTTGGTTTTCCAGTTTGAATGGTTTAAACTAGTAATTTTTGGTGCACTTTATAGCTTGCTGTTCGGTGTGAGCCAACGCTCCGTGTTGAAGGCCTTACCTTAACCTATAATAGTTTACTTATATAAATTGTTATTTGGATGTCGAGTGTCTCATTGGCACGTATACCACATCTTCCTTTATCTATTAAACATACCAAAATACATCTATAAGGGCTACTTTGCCCAAGCCAGCTGAATCCTGAGTTTCTTTGAAATTTGTATGTAAAGAACCTATTTTGAATTATCGATTTTTGGTTGTCAGTGACAAATATTTCATGAATGATAGCAATAAATACACCAGGGAGGATTTGTGTTTGTTATTCATTTGATGAAGACATTATCTTTCAATAAGTTTAATTGAGGTCTGGAGCTGGCTTTATATATATATAATATATATATGTGGCAGTCCTTTGTTAATTTATTAACATTGTCATTTTGATTACTTTCTTATGTTTCCTATTCTGACATAGGACTTGGATTTCTTTTAAAGTGTGTTTAATTAACTGTGTGAATGTTAGTTCATTCTACATTTTCTAGAGGTGAGGGGGGGGGGGGGGGGGGGGGGTTGTGATCTCACGAAACATGTGCATTTGTGGGTCTGCATCTGTCCCAATTCAGGAGCCTCTGGCCTTTTTGATGCAGGTTTAAATAGGTGCCGTGTGTATATGTTTCCCTCTTTTCGCCCCTTTTCTATTTTTGATATTTTAATCAAAAATTTAAAATATCAAACTTATAAAAAGTGAAATAATCAAAATTGCACGTTAGGTTTAGTATTTTAAAAGTTTGATCAAATTTTTAAACTATCAAATTTAAAAACGATATTTAGAATTTTGATATTTTAATTATTTGGTTAAGCTTTCTAAATTTCAAAACTTTTACGCAATTTGAAATTTTGATATTTTAAAACTTTGATCAAAATTCCAAAAATCTAAAATTTCAAAACGTTTTAAAACTTTGAATTGATAAGTGTTACACGGACCGTACAGGCACCTACATCAGTTTGACGGCATTTATTCCCTGCATATATGTAATGAAATGTAAACACATGAATAGAAAGTGAGTCAAGAGTATGAACAGTCATAAGAATGCACACAATATAAGCGATACATTATTTTTGTGTGTTGACTTTTGTATCATTTATAAGTATATATATATATATTTGCGAAAGCAAATTTACAGATCTAACATTGTTGGGTTGATGTTTAGACGAGTTGCATATATAAATATATATATATATATATATATATAGACAATGTTTGCACATGTTGAATCTAGCTTGAAAATGAAAAAAAGTGCAAAGGAAGTGAAAAACACAAAAAAATAAACAGTTATTTAAAGTGGTTGTAAGACACCAAATTAGGAAAACAAATATATATTTTTCATCATATGTTCCATGCTTGATATCTTATTTCAGCAAAAATAACATAAGTGTAGTGTTCGTCGTTTGTTGCTATATATCCTATTTGTTTCTTTTTCGCAATTCTATTCAAAAATAAGGCTGACGATTTTCTCGTTTGAATTGTTTTAATATTGTCATTCGGGGCTTTTTATAGCTAACTATGCGGATAGGGTTTTACTCATTGTTGAAGGCTAGTATCATTAACAGCCATATCACATCTTCTATTTTTTTTTGTATTCACATACAGTTAAGAAAATAATCGTATTTAATCTATTGTAGAAATCTAGTGTATTTAAACTGCAGCATGTAAATAATATTCATTATTTGAATGCCAATGTTTATAATCTTAACAAAAGTTAAGGGTTATGATTTGTATAGTTTAACTTGATTTGATTTTAAAAAAAACCACACACACACTATAAAGCACACTTATTTTAACACTGTTTTTTTTTCAAAGGAAGATCTTTTGTATTTTGAAATATAAAACATTACAATCATGTTGTAAAATTTCCCTTTTAGAGTTGACTGAGGCAGAACACATCGATAATATGAAAATCTTCCGGGTTTTGGTTACTGCATATCTTGTGTTTTGGTCATGTGATCAAGGTAAGCAAAGTACTGAAGAAAACAGAAGCTAAATTATATAGTATAGGCATGTGTATGGAACGCCGTCTTTTCTATATCTATACATAATTTCATTTTCTATACATTTACTTGCTTTTTCTATGCACATTATATAAACATACATTGGATGGAGAGTTGTCTCAATGGCACTCATACCACATCTTTTTCTCTACTGGTCATATGCACACACCTTTCTGTTATATGCACGTAGTTAACTTTATATTTACACCCCTTTTCTATAAATGCACATAGTTTACTTTTATATGAACATAGTTTTAGTTTCATATGGACATACTTTCCTTTATATGCACCGAATTGAGTAAGTCCTTCGTAATTTCAATAACACTTTTCGTTATCTTTAAGAATAAGTTGTAATTGGATGTTCTTTGATAAATTCTGTTAAATGTGTTACACTCGCTCTTTGTCGTCGTTAGGCTGCTGTCTCAATGGTGTATACATAAAGACCACACTCCTTTTTATTAATACAATGTTCACATATTAAACTTTGTAATTCTTAATTGTAGTGAAGAGAACGAAATTTTGTAAAAGTCCAAGTTTAAAATGACATTCAGGGGGAATTGACCGTTCTTTTCTGTAATTTTACAAAATAGATATAGGATAATGTGGTATGAGTGCCAATTAGACAACTCGCCATCAAAGAAACAAGTTATAGAAGTAAACCATTTATTAAAGTTCAAGGTACGGCCTTCAACAAAAATATGAATTATATCTACACGTTAAAAAGATAAATACAAATTTGTACGCATTCTGATTAATTTGGGTTGTCCTCTAGAATGGTGTAATATAGTGTTCTACTAAAGGTTGGGACTTTGAGGGTGAACATTTACTTCCATTACTACATTTGAGACATAGTGATTATAGATTTGAATGTACGTTCATTTTTTCCCCTTTTTGGGTTGCCCGAATGACAAATGGTCTTTGCATTTCGGAGTCGAATGTGATAAACGTGCTCAAAATAGACTCTTGTTCACACAAAATCGTGATAATTGAGTTATGTTATACGTTCGCTAGCAAATAGAACATGCATATTACAAATGTACATGTATTATGACGCGAAAATTTTAATGTGAAAAAATCTAAGATATACATTTTGTACCTTACGCTGTACAATAACTTTTTGCTTAGCAAAATTTATAACGTGCTGGTTGATAAACTAAGCAAATGTTGATCACTCAGTATTATTAAACCCCACCACACTTTGTGGTTGCCGTGGCCTCGTGCTTTCTATACTTTGTTTTACGTAAATTATGTTGTATTAAATAAGGCTGATAGTTTCCTCGTTCGCATTAATTCAGATTATGCATGTCGGGCCCTTATTAAGCCAGCAATACGGTATTAACTTTTCTCACTGTTGAAGTCCGTACGATTGCACATACGTGCTTCTCTTCATTTTGTTTTGTTGTCGATAGTTGTATAATTGGCAATCATACCACATCTGTTATTTTAATTTCGACAATCCATGTATATTACAAATCGCATGGACGGTTTTTGATCTTGTATTTATATATGTAAATTCCATAGCTTCATTTGTTTCGTGCATACTTGCCACTGGACATTAAACTCTTCCTATTAGGTTACTCCCTTATTGCCATATTCCGAACATCTATCTCCTTTTAATCCAATAAAAAACTGTATAATGATAATCTGGCTCTTTTCATTTTTGAAAGTCGTAGCTGTTAATTTCTGTGTCATTCGGTCTCTGGTGAATAGATGTCTTATTGGCAATCATCCCACATTTCCTTTATATATGTATGAATAAAATAAAATATTGGGTCAACATTAATGAGGCAGCACTTCAACGACACAAAATATCCAAATCAACGCTAAACGAGCATCATACACTAGCAATACAGAGGTTTTCGTATCATATAGATGTATGCAAATCTCTTTTAAAACAAGTCTATACATTTGTACAGGTTTTGAAAAAAGGTATATACAGGTACTATATGATTGAATGGGGGGCGAGTTGAGGTAACACAACGGACATAGTGACAAAAATAACCAACTTACACGTTTTTCATCAACAGGCACTTATCTGTAAACACACTTTATTTATGCAAGTTAATAGGAAATGCCTCTGGAATAGGCCATATTTCCCAGCTTGAAATTATGTGAATAGGCTGGGAAATCTATCAGCAATATATGATAGGTCAATAAAGTTTACATTATTTACATTATGAAAAGCTTTGTCATTTATTCACATCCGAAAGTCTTGTCATAAGAAAACATTAAGTAAGGAATCTTAGCCTCAACTCTTCCACCTTCAGCACACTTTTCGAATCCAACAAATATGGAAAATGGGTACCTTTTTTACCTTCGCAATATATGAAAGATATATCGGAATTATATGAAAAGGATGGTGTAACAGAACCCTGGCTGCAACCCTATCAATTAAGTCGTGAAGTGGCCCTCCCGAGAACAATTCACATGTTTCTATACAATTCAATGTCAAGCTATTTCAAACTCATATATCGAATAAAAAAACATGTGGGGTATACGTCTATGTTAAGCTAGGTTCACACTGCCGATCAGATCAACTCGATCAAGCCCGATCATGACAAATTACGTGATCGGGAGACTGGTCTGATTCAATCGACAAGGATGTCTGAATAGTCTATCTTACTCGTCATCGATCTGACTTGCTACCCAAGAGTTTTTGACATGTCAAAAACCAATCGAGTAAGGACCGAAAAGCAAACCACTTGAGAAGAAATCGAGAATTCGTCGTGTAGCGGTCGAATTGATCGGGAAAGGATCGTGTAGAGATTGAGTTCAGTCGGAATACAAAAAATTTACCAATCAGTATTCGATCATTTCGACCTTTACTGGACTAAAATCCGATCATTTCAAGATTAACTCGACCAATGTCCGATCTCTTCCAGATCACGACGACTTCTCTATTTATTTTATCCCAGACCAACTCGACCAATACCCAATCCCTTCGCGACCACATTCGACCACTCTTCGATCTCCACTCGCCCATACACGAGAACACATGACTGTTACTCGATTCTCTAAAAGTGATCGCAGATCTAATTAACTCTCATAACTCTGTCTCCACAAAAATATATTGGCAACATCATATTTAACTGTACAAAAATTCCTCTATGTACAGTACGTGTCTTTACTTTTGCAAGTAGAGGTAACATTTTAAAAGAGAGGCAAAAGACACCAAAGGAACAATCCAACTCAAAGGTTGAAAACAAAGCGACTCAGCCGTAGCAAAAAAAGATAACCGACGAAAAGACAAACAGCAGGCCACATAAGATAGAAAACTAAAAACTTAGCAACACATAACCCAACAAAATCCTGGGATGAAGTCAGATGTTGCGTTAGGGAAGAATATCCTGCAATTTTGGCATATTTGGATATTTTCTGTTTTGTCTGTCCGTATTTTTCGTTTGTCTAGAAATGTTTGTACTAGTATATAATTTAACCTTAAACCTAATAAGAGTTACAGGAAAAATAAAAGATGCCAAATTTGTGATTTCTCTCTCATTTTTGGAGATCTTGATAATATGATATGAGGCCAGTCTTTTTCAGGATTTACGGACATCCCTTTTGCATTGAAGTTCGGCATTTTTATTTATATTTTGCTACACCGAAAGGAGGAAAATTAAGCTGGCCCCTAAACAAAAATGTATACAAGTTCATTGACAATGGACGTCATACTTAACTCCGAAATATACTAAAATCAAAAATCATACAAAACTAACAAAGGCTGGAGGCTTCTGGCTACTGACAGATGCAAAAATGCTATAATATCTCAATACTCCCCATTTACCTCTAGTCAATGTACTAGATTCTCCCCCCCCCCCCCCATTAATACACAAATTTATCTCGCTAAAATCTAATATGCTGTTACATACACGATCGAGTGCATCTTACAAGTTGAGATATATGAACACCATAAAAGGCACGTCGCCGTCTAAAAATGGATAATTAACGATAGGAAATGAAAAATCATCTCTTTTCTCGTAAATTTTGGTATTGAATTTCCCGTTAATGATATAGATATCCAGATCGAGGAAAGGGCACTATTCATTATCAATATTAGCTTTATTTAAAGTTATTTCAACAGGATAAATTTCTTTAGTATTATATGCATATTAATTTATTGAAAGCTAACATATCATCCAACTATCTAAAGTATTGATAATTTTTGTATGCAGATGTTGTTTCGATGGGTCTTTACTGATTTTAGTCATAAATTGTAACTCATAACAATACAGAAATAGGTCTGCAATAATTGGTGCACAGTGAGTCCCTATTGAAATTCCGATAACTTGACCATATACGGAATCTCCAAAGCGAACAAAAATGTTATCAAATAAAAATTTCGAGGGCAGTTATAATATAAAAGCATGTCCAATTGACATTTGTTCAAGAAATTAAAAAAAAATCAGACAATTAATTTGAAGGAAAACAATATGCCTTATGAAAAAAGATTGGTTGGAGATTAAGTACCATAAATTCTTTTAAAGAGATAATCGTGTTGCAAACATTATCTGCTGCTTACCTCCCCTGTGATTCTAAAAAAATATTTTGACGGATGTAAACTTAGGCATGCGTACTTTAAATTTGACTTGAAATAATTATAGCTTTTATTTCAAAAAGGCTTTGCTTTTTACTTATTTTACCAAAAACTTACAAGGGTTACGGGAAAAACAAAGTCTGCAAAATTAGCGATTTCTCCAACAAAAATGATACCAAGTATATCAAATCATTTACAGCAAATAAAGCATATTGATTATGTTAGGTTTTATGGACTTTCGTTTTGAATTTCCTTGGAGTTCGGTATTTACTTTCTTTATCCACCCAACGGTGGAAAATTCGTAAAAAATATGACTTGGATAAGACACATGTCCCGATTCTGTTGTAATAGATATGGAATGTTAACATAAAGAGTGGCAAAAGATATCAGAGGAACATTCAAACTAACTCACAGTCGGAAATAAACTGGATAGCACATCCGCATTTTTACGGAAATGTTGTTAACCGTGCCAGTAAATTTAGAAATGATCCTTGTACTAGTATAAAAAAAAAGATGTAGTACAATTGCCAACGAGACAGCTGTTCACAGAACACCAAATGACATAGAAATGATTAATAACAACTATAGGTCACATAACTGTTTTCATTCGGACTTTTTTACGTAATGTCACACAAAAAGGAGACGAAAGACAATTTTTTTTTTATTTGGAGCGAATTTCGTTCTTACACTAGCGATACAAAAAGTTCAGCGTGCACATGTTTTAATCATTTGTTTCAAACATACTTTTGCAAAGTTTGCATAAACCTATTTCCCGCGTAATAAGTTCAAATAACAACAAACTGTGCATGCGTTTTTGACAGTGCAAACAGGATCAGCAAACTCCGATTAAACGATGCATTTGTTAGATATATGTAAAGTTTCAGAAAAGGTAACACTCCAGGGGATTGCAATTCTACTTTGGGTAAAATTTTGGGGTAGTATGTGACATCTTTGCCCTCTTTTTGCAAAATGTGTAAGCAAATACATGCAGGTTGTTGCCATACAGAAAAAAGAAAATAAGTATATTTAACCATTCAACTACTGGATATCAAATCTATGAAAAAATACTGATTACATACTTATGCACATATATTACACAAACAGTATGCTTTATTAGTAAGAAAGCAAGGAATAGGGGATGGTAAAGTTTATGTATATTGCTATCTAACATAAGACAAATCTCATTTTGTGGTGTCATTTCCAAAAAAGAGCAATACATATCAGTGTCCACTACGAGGAAGTTTGTATAAGCATTGGGTTCCTCTTTGTTAAGTACAATATAAGTGCAAGTCTCTCATACTGCCCACATGTGGTCGGCGTGTCAGCCACTGCCTCACCTAGATTTCTCGGCGCCCGTCGCTGTCTACACCTTCTTGTTCGTCTTCTTTTCACTCTCCAAGCTCCGTTACAGCTATTAATCTGTCTCTGAGCTCTAACCACCTTGCCCACAAATCCAATTGCTTTAATTCTATATAGATATTTTAAATGTATGATTTTACTCGGACCTTCTTCTGAATATAACAAATGCTGAGTTCACACGTAATTCGAATTCGATAATACCCCAGCTATCATATATAACATAATAAAGGATAATTACTCAAGAATGGCCATCCAAATTTGCTTTTGATCTGTGTGTTATGGTAATACAGCATTATGTATACTGCGTTTCATAAAATTTGGTTGAGGCAAAATAAAATTAGAGAACGGAAAATAATATTGTTGGGACGTACGCACATACGTACGGACGGACCAGGAAGGGTAACACGTAATGCTCACTCCGAAGCGGCGGAGAATAAAAGTTTCGGACGTTTTTATACTAAAATTGTGCATACCCGATTATCCCTACGACCCATATACGATCAGGTCGATCTGGTCTGGTCAAGATCAGACTAAGATAGTGAAAACGTTGATTTGGTCTAGCTAGTCGAGTAAAGATCGTGTAAAGATCGTGAATGGATCGGAATTATCGAATTAATATTCATTTTGTTGTCAGGATGGAGTCCTGATGGGGTCGTGAATTGTCGAGTAAAGGTCGTGTACAGTCGGATGGCGGTCGGGTAGAAGTCATGAACATGTCTTTATAAATATTTTTTGGTTTGGTTGTTTTTTGTTGTTGTTTTTTTTATAACATTGTGTCTTAATCATATTGAATCACTTGTAATCATTTGTATGTAATTAATGTTGATTGTTCTGCTCCTTGTGGGCGCTTTGATTAGCAATAAAATATATTTGAATTTGAATTTGAATTTGAACAGGCCCGATCAAGATTTTGGTTGAGCTTGTTCGTGGAAATTTGGACAATCGGGTTTATCGTGTTGATCTGATCGGCAGTGTGAACCTAGCTTTAATGAGATAGCAACTATAACACAACCATACCATACGAGCTATAATTGGAATCGAGTCATCAAAACCATTACAAATATAAATAGATTGCGTATTGTTATGCGTTTACTTTTCTACATTGGTTAGAGGTATAGGGGGAGGATTGAGATCTCACAAACATGTTTAACCCCGCCGCATTTTTGCGCCTGTCCCAAGTCAGGAGCCTCTGGCCTTTGTTAGTCTTGTATTATTTTAATTTTAGTTTCTTGTGTACAATTCGGAAATTAGTATGGCGTTCATTTTCACTGGACTAGTATATATTTGTTTAGGGGCCAGCTGAAGGACGCCTCCGGGTGCGGGAATTTCTCGCTACATTGAAGACCTGTTGGTGACCCTCTGCTGTTGTTTTTTATTTGGTCGGGTTGTTGTCTCTTTGACACACTCCCCATTTCCATTCTCAATTTTATTAAAACAATGCATTTGAAACACAATGTGATGAAAAATCAATGGAATATTACAAATCTTTAATATATATCCATTAATTAAAACAAATGCGCCTTTGATAAAACGAAACGTCTTCACAACTACATGTAACATCTTCATAGTATTATCAACACTTCTACAGGCATAAGTGAAATCAAAGATACTGCAAGCTGGACAGATGCTGTGTCGCTGTGTATTGACAGAGGTAATGTTTTGGAGAGTAATAAAACAGTTTTGTCGAAATACCTTCAACAAAATAACAACATACAAAGTCTCTGGAGTGGAAGCTACATCGCAATGTTACCATGGATGGAAATCTTAGGTTTGTATCAATTGATAAAATACAAAATGTTTTTTCTATGCTGGAATAATTACAAGATAACAAGTCAATTAAGCACTAAATGATAGTGCTGTCTTTCATATCAAAGTTAAAGTTACCTATATTTTGACCGCTCTGTTACAAATTCGAAATGTTTAATACAATTTAAAAAAGACTTGGTACGGGTCGAACTTACATTAAAGTTTTTTTTAATTCATGAACCATACGCGTTGTCTTCTTATGGAAATCAAACATTCATGATGATTGCAAACTATCATTGGTATGCATGATCCCATTGTATTGTATTGCATTGAATTGCAAAATATGTAAACAATTGAATGATGGCGAATAAAAAAATTAATTGGCTAAACATAACTATTACATTTGTCAGTTTTTAAAGTACTGTAAGGATCGGAACACCTATATTTGGTGTACGGGATGTTTATAGAGATCTGTATGGCATGATTCATCTGCCTTTGACCACTGTTTATGTAATATTGACAATCTTAAGTGTATTGGACACTTCTAGTAAAACCCTTAATTTTACAGACGTTCAGTAAATATACTATCATAGTAAAGCAGAAGAGACATTTCAGTATTTGCGCTCTGGTATTCTTTAGTCTTTAGTATATAGTTATCTCATTGGAAACCCATCCACATCTGCTACGTTGTATATAAAGATATATAGAACTTAAGAAAGTACTGTTGCACAAAATATTGGTAATCGTTCAATTTCAAACTGTTCATGATAGAAGCTGTTAACATTTTGGTTTAAACGTATATGCATACCCATATCCTTGGCTAAATAGTCACGGTCTGCCTGAACTGTTCTAGACAAATTCATAGAGCTGAGTTTTTCACAATGATTTAGACACGTTTTTAGTTGAGTTTTTTTTTATCTTTCGAGGTAAAGTGTTGAGTTTAAAAAAAAATGATAGCGTTAATAAATGTCCATTCTTATCTAAATAGTTACAGGCTTTAACTAGTTGCAGGTAAATCACGTGGTAAAAGAAACAGTTCTGATTACAAGTATTAAGTTTGGTCACGCATTATTTTTCACGATCAAAATAATGCGTTGCCTGATCTTTCACGATCAAGTTTGATGAAAACTCAATAAAATGCAAGGTTTTCATAAACAAATTAACGATTTTAAGGAAGGTTATACTTTTATTTTACTGTACTATTAGATAGACAAACGATTAAATTATATCATTATATATTGAAATATGACCATTATATATAGGTACAAATAGTGTGCTTTTTAGACATGCATTGCACCCTTTTGTGTTTTTTTTTATAAAGAACTGCATATTTTCCTTATTTCATTGCACAGTAATGTTGAGGAAGTTGAACCATTTTGACAGACATATCTTTTTGTTCGGATTTGTTCCGCGTTTTGAAAATTAAGCGATTTTTTCACAGATTCTGAACTAGAATTTACATTAATTTCTTTCACGATCCGGTTCCAGAGCTTTCACGATCGTCTCGCAATACTTGACCACCATTAGATATTCTTTCACGATCATTTCTCTCGTTAAACCGAATGACACCCGTGCGTATTGATGTGCACTATTGATTTCTATATTAATGTGATGTATTTTACATATCTAACCACCACTGGTAAATATTTCGATTTTGTTAATTACAGAAGTTGTATTGCAATAAATGGTTGCGACCATATACCAAGTACATTGTATCATTCAATGTTATTTACAGGTTGTTTCAGAATACAAAAGATGAACGATGTGGAAGAGATAGTGTTTTCAAAAAGCACAACTGGAGTAAATTCAGCTGTTTGTCAAGTGAAATGTTCACATGCAAAGTATTTTGCCGTTAACTCAGACGTAAGAATAGCTATTTGTATATTAGTAGATATCATTATAATTTTCTATAACTCTGTAATTTTAATTCACATGAATACTACACATACTATATATATCTATACTTGCATGTACCTTTTTTTATTTGAAGATGAAGAGTAACAATTAGTTTTTAGAAAATTTCATGTTATATTACCTTATGGACATGGTCATTCACAAGAATATCTAAAATCGAAAAGCGTAGTATGTATTAACTTATCATACAGCACGTTACAATTCCAGGGTTTTACAGACGCTTGATCGGTCTATTGACTATGAATTGTTGTTATGTACATGGCATATACATTTTTAACTGTTTCAGTTTCAGATATTTGAACAAGAACAACAAAACATGTAGTGTACTTAGTTAAATAACGCCTACATTAGAGGGTGAAAGTATAAGAACAGAATTCTTATCAGGGCATTAATGTCCTCTATTAGCCACTCAGCCATGTGTTATTATATAGTGATGTCTGTACTTCGAAGAAGTGAGACATATTGCCTGGTTGTAATTTTTCTGTCAATCTTTTTTCGTTCTTTTAGTTTTTTCTTTCAGTTCCTCTTTTGATTTCGTGATACAATCTTGTCAAGGCCATATATTTTTTTTAACGTGATTGGTTAAGTTCCCATGAAGATGTAAAGCAAACATTTAATGTGTTTCATATTCCTATAACCTTCGTGTGTATTTTAACATTGACCTCAACATCAAGCTATTATCCTTCGATAAATTCTTTGCCGATTGAACACTAGATAGACAGAATATGAAATTATCAGTTTGAAATTGGAACATTAAACAGAGAGCAAGATCACCTAGAAAGAATAAGTTAAGTACCATATATATAGTCTTTATGGTCATGACATGACCTTTGTGTACGTCTGTTCAGTTCGTTTGATTGGGGTCATATCCAAACCTCTTACTTGTTTGCTTGATACAACCCGAAACATTTGTTTGCTATCTCACATACAAATGTAAGAGCAAAGTTCTATCGGTTTAGTACGTAGTAGTCTTCACCGAGGGGATCACACACGCTCCCTTATATGCTCAATTCTAAAATTTGAGGAAACATTTGTTGATTCTAATCCACTACCCTTATATACATTTGTACGTACAATTGAAAATGAAATGGGAAATGTTACTGTAATGCCAAAGAGACAAAACCCCGACCAAAGAGCAAAATACAGCCGAAGGCCACCAATAGGTCTTTAACACAGGGAGAAAATCCTGCACCCATATGCATGCTTCAGCTGTCCCCTTAACATGCTAAACGAAAGTGAGCACTAGTTCTGTGAACATGGACATTGCACTGAAAAATCGTTCGCAACTAACAAAGGCCAGAGGCTCCTGGCATGGGACAGGCGCAAACATGCAGTTAGGTTAAACATGTTTAGTGAGATATTATAGTTTTTTTGTGTATTATAATATACTTGCTGGGGCTTTTCTTTACTGTAGTGACTTCTAAAACTAGAGGGAAACGTCGACATTAGTTTAACCTTGTAATACATACATGTAATTTATTACCGATAGTGTTGTCTTTTTTGTGTACCACCTTCATCTGTCAAATTTGTTTTTAAAGACAAGTCGATGTGCGTGTTTCGATGACCATCGACTGATAGACTTACCAAGCCTTAAAGCTGCAAAATGCTTACAAAGTTGTGTGATGAATGATACAGACTGTTTTGAACTGTTATTCACGTATAAAGGTATTTTATATATTTTTTTTTATCAACACTTTCATATTAAAGAGCTTTAAAATCGGCTGTATATATACAATTTATTTTTATGTGTATGTCATCTAATATTCGTAATAAACAAATATACATATATACATTCATGTGCGTTGGTATGAAATCAAATGTAAACAAATGTGTATTCACATGCTATTTACAGTCAATTGCATTGAGTGTGTAGGCAAAGGTTATTTCTATGGTTAGCTTTCTTGCTAGCTGAACCGTAAAGTTATCATAAGGCAATTAATACTACCCTCCTTTTGAAGAAGACTAGTTCCACATACAGATTTTTTATCTGTCGGACTAGTCTACTTTAAACATGCTAAATATAAAAAAAGAAGATGTGGTATGATTGCCTATGAGACAACTGTCCACAAGAGACAAATATGCCACAGACATTAACAACTATAGGTCAATACACGAATAGATGGTGGACAAATTACATTTCAACCTGATCTGTTATTCAAAAAATATTTAAAAGGGAAGCAATATATGGTCAGTTGTGAACATATTGAATTACCTAAAAACTTTGTAACAAATATAACTATCACAATTTCACTTGTGTTTGTTATACACAATAATCAATACTATATATCAGACCATATACTTCATTGTGGTGTTTTAACATTTACACATACGAAAATTAAAATCAAGAAATAGATTCATCCAAACAAGTATTTTTTTATCAAGACTTGAATACTATTTTTTTCAGTATTGAATGACACTGATATCCATCTTGATAATCCAACCGATACTCTCAAATCTTGTGTTTATTCAGACTGCATTTCGTCCCAACAGCATTATGAAAAAGACGATTGTAATCAACGATATATTGCACAGTGTCGTAAGTATACATTTAGACTGCATTTCTTTCCAACCAAAATTTTCTAAACGTTGTGTGGCGTTTGTTGTTGTTTTCTAAACGCTACGAAAGTAGAAACAAATACAAAATCTTTACGGACCCTGTTTGAACTTTCAATTTGCCCGACATGTTGTTGTTTTTTACAAACGTAGAACAAAATATCGTTTAATCAAGATCAAGTTAGAAACAAATGTAGCGTTTGTACTAACAACGACGAACAACAAACTGTAGACGCATCTTTAGAAATTGCATAGTTTATCAAAGTTTATGTAAACTTTGCAAACGTATGTTAGAAACAAATGATCAAAACATGTGCGCGCTTAGTCGTTTGCATCGTTTGTGTTAGAAAAAAAATGCACCCTTAAATAGTACATTTACATGTTCTACTTTGATTGTAAGTCGTATAATTACTAGCTGAATGTGTATCGACTCGGGTGTCATTCGGTGTATCGAGAGAATTGATCTTCTATTGTTAACCTTACTCTTGTTAACCACTTGAAAATATTTTATTCTTTTATTTCTAAAAAACATCAGTCTATATTGGTACATGTACGTAGTAAGTTACACATGCATCATGTAACGATATGTTTTACATGTCTAAGAATATGCGCATAATGTTTCTGTCTACAAATGTAATGTTCTTTTAACATACAAATGTATCAATCTTTTAACATACAAATGTATCGTTCTTTTAACACACAAATTTATCGTTCTTTTAACATACAAATGTATCGTTTTTTAACATACAAATGTACTAGTCTTTTTACATACAAATGTATCGTTCTTTTAACATACAAATGTATCGTTCTTTTAACATACAAATGTATCGTTCTTTTAACATACAACTGTATCGTTCTTTTAACATACAAATGTATCGTTCTTTTAACATACAAATGTATCAGTCTTTTAACATAGGAAACGGCCAGTATGCTAACTATCCCACTGAATATGCAACATACGATGCTTTACTATGGGGTTGTGTGTTTCAACAAGATACATTTCCTCTGTTGCTTTCTACAAACAGCTGTGAATTAGACCAGCGAAACGCACAGCACTGGGTTGGCGTGAGAAGCCAGAAGTTAGATATCCATCATATGGGTCAATATGGTACTGTTATGCTAGAACATACTGTAAACCAACTTATTTTCGCGGATACTTTATTTCGCGTTTATCCCCAGCTAGTTCACTTCGCGGGGATTTAATTTCGCGATTTTCTAATCAACTTCATGCATTTTGATAAGGAAAGATACAAGTTATACATATTCGCGACGATTTAATTTCGCGTTATTTTTCTACTCGCGAAAGTCGCGAAAATTAATCGCTCGCGAAATTAAGTTGTTTTACAGTAATATGATCAAGTAAACTAATGATTTAGTCAGATTATTCTATATTTGAACATGTTTCACTGATGTTTAACTGATCACCGTAACTGCAGTTACGGTGATTCCTACATGGCTGAGTAATTATTTAAAACAATGCGTGTACACGGAGAAGTTATAATGTACAAAAAGGCGATTTTACCTGTTTTGGGTTCTGGAATGTTGGGATCACCGTAACTGCATTTACTGTTATCAGTTTAATACCAGTGATGTTTAACGTTAAGCAGTTATAGTTTGACAATAAACGAATGATGTTTGCAATAAATTGTAACGTTTTATTTAGTATCGTATTAATGAAACCTGTTTGAAAATCATACATTTTGAAGAAAAATTAGCGAATTGGTGAATGTGTATTGATTAAAGTTAAGATTTGCACAAAAATATCAACATATAGTTGGGTCTTATAAATATTATATTCACTTGATCAATAAACAATGAGTATACATTTGTGTGATAGTGATTAATACTAAACAGCTTCTGTGAAAACAATATATAGTTATGAGAGCTATGGATGCCTCATGCAGCCAATCAAAGCACAAATATTTTAATACATTTATTCGGTTATATGTTTGGGTTTATTGAATATGTCTAGCTATTTTTGGAATAACACAAATGTTAACGGATACTGTATTGAATCTTTCAGAAATAGGCTTTGAGACAGTTAAAAACAGAATTGTTACATGTGGCCACTACGACAGAAGTGTTTTAACTTTTGGTAATTGCAGTATCCAAAACCACTTCATTTGTAAAACAGGTAAGTATGTATATACATGTAAAAACAATATATATTTGCACCTTTCCCAAGTTAGGAGCCTCTGGTCTTTGTTAGTCTAGTATGCATTTCAATTTTAGTTCATTTATACGTTTTGGAGTTTAGTATGGCCTTTATCAACACTGCTCTAGTACACATTGTTGTTTTAGGGCAAGCTGAAGCTCGCCTGCGGGTACGGATTGTTCTTGCTGACTCATTGGTGGCCTTCGGGTGTTGTTTGGCCCTTAAGTCGTGTGTCTTCTCTTTAAAACATTCCCAATACCATTCCCAGTTTTATATTGTGTTGCACAAAAAAGTCATGTGAGATAAAACTCACTAAGACACAACAAAATACGAACAAAAGAAGTCGTGAGTAAAGAGTCAATATCGAATAAACTTATCATGTGTAAGCAGCTGTAAATAACACTTTGACAAAAATAAACTATCGGCGAAAGAATAATATTTTCCCCGTAAAGCTGCCAAATCTGTGGCCAGAAGAACTCAGATTATTCCATTACTATGTTGCTTGAATGAGGATCTAAATATGCCATTTTTCTCAATGTTAGAGCAAGTACATAACATTTTCATACAATATACATTACATTTGAACAACACGTTTCAGGTTCACCCGGAACTATTGAAGGTTCCTATGCTTTGACATCTGCTGTAACGACAAGTCTACAAAACGGTAAGATTATATTAGATAGAAGTTGGATTTGGATGGAGAGTTGTCTAATTGGCACTCATACCAAATCTTCTCATATGTAAGAATAACAACGAAGTTTAAAGTTATTATGAATTCAAATAAAGTGCCACTTATTTTGCCATTTGATAATATCACTTTTCGATCCTTTATAGTAGTATTGTAAATGGAAAACTCATACACACTTAATGATTATGATCAAATGTAGGACATTGATTTTTTTTTTATCTTTTATTGCCCCCTGTATGAATGATATCGCATAAAAAAATATGATAGCGAGTCATTGCTGCGTTTGCGTTAACTGTGGTGTTTCCTCCACAAAAGAAATGTTTTAAACAGTATTTTCTTCTACCAACAGTTTTTATTTGAAAGTTTTAACTATCCCTTTCAAAAATCGCTGACTCAGGATTCATGTCAAAAATGACATTGCAATAACATATTCAAAACCTTGTTAACTTTGTAGTTGACATGGTAAACATAATTGGCGCTACTCGGTGTCAAGAAACAGTAAACTCTCATAAAACATCTGATAAAACGTATATCACGAAATATTTACACTTTTTGAAGGGTGAGGTGAAATTAAAGTAAAGACTGACCATACATAAGTGGGTTACGGCTGTTGACCTGATGGATCTTTTCTCCTGAAATATTACTCATATGTTTCCATATTTGAAAATAATGTAGAACAAAGGCATGCAAATAACGGAAGACAATCAGCACAGTTGCGAGTCTATATTTTCGAACCGACAAAACAATTATTCAAAACTGTATTATCTTGAAAGTTCACTTTGATTTCAGATTCAAATGATAAAACAGAATGCTCGAATACGACAGATTATACAGAAGCAGAAATTTGTCAAAACGGTACACTTTTGTCAGCTTTACGATAAGACATGTAGACAACAAATAATAATTGATCACATAACAAAGCTTTCTAATCCAACTTCCGCCTAATTAAAATGTGCAGACCACTATCTAGAAAATCAAGACTGACGCTGATCACATGCCAATTACTGCAGTGCACATTTTCTTGTACATAGATAAAACACGTCACGTGTGTAAGTTCTGTAGAAAAAAAAACGATGGGTCAAACCTGGTTCTTTAGCTAGTCAAACTTCTGACTTGTATATTATTTCATAATATTGACCCTAGAGTGTAAATAAAACAAACTGACAAAATTAGTTAAAATGTTAAAAAAGTATATCATTCATTATTGTGCAAAACACTAGAATTCTGTTTATTGATGAGAAGGTATTATACCGGATTGCTTTTGAATTTTAAATAAAAAATAGTAATTAAACAATATAATAACATCAACGGTACTAAACTTTCTGCACCAGATGTGCATTTCGACAATCAATGTCCCTCCCTTCAGTGACAGAAGATAGAAATCGCGAGCGCGACAGAAACCTTAATAATCCAAAGAACAACAATTGAAGCTCTTGCAACGTTTTTGATTTATCAGTTAAAAGATAACAAGTGCAATGTGTAATGCAAAATTGTAAGAAAATTTTATCTCATACATTTCAGTGAATTTAAAATAAAGGTAACTACCAAAGGAGGTGGTTGGTTTCATATCTAGAATTTGTTTTCGCAATTTCGACACAGATGGAAGACTTCAAACTAAAACGTTCTAACTACAAACTATTTATTTTATCTTTTTAAGCAACACTTGAAATGCAAACGGAAGAAGACAGTAGCAGCATAAATGCATGTAAGAAAAATGTTATTTTCTTGGGTAATTATGTAAATAGCACATAGCTGTGAAGTTGATAGAGCAGATTGTTACCCGGAAAATTATTGTCAACCGATGGACTTTCCAGGGGTTCCATGTGTGTTATCAGTTATGTGTTATTTAATTATGTATACTGAATGTCGTACCATTATTGTTTTTAGGGTTCAATTTTAAATTTAAAGTATTTTACGATGACGTCACGTACATAATAACTCTACTCTAAAAAAAATCAACAGAAACTATCAGAAGGGAAGACACTTGTTTCATTTTTTACATTTTGACAGTCACTAAAAAAGCTCTGCGCCAAAACGTAGAACTTATGCGTTGTCTGTAATTACTTGATGTAAACTCATTTTTTCCCTTGAAGTATCGATTTTGATTGGTCTACATGAGGGTGACACACACAAATGTCTACCGGTCTGCAATTGTCTCCCTCTAACTGGCCTATCAAAATCTGACATTTAAACGTGAAGTATAATAACCCAGTCATTATGTCTAACATTCAAAGAAGAATATAACAAATCTGCTAAGAAACAACAATGCTTTACATATAATACAACTATGAAATCAAATGAAAACAAGGTCTTAATTATTTTGGGCAAAATATACTGAACTTTTAAAAAGTAATTGACCACTAAAATGTATTGTGTGTTCAATACACATGTTGGTTTATAATCTGTTTACAGTTCAAGACAAAATGAAACATTCAATATAACCCATTACCCAATGTATTGATGTAAGTTATACATGCAACCTTCAGATATATCAACTCTGTAACCATATACAGAAATATAACTTACAATATTTGAAAGCACAACGTCTGTTTTTGGAAGGTGAATGATTTAATGATTTGAATTTGATGGTACAGAATATTTATTGCTAACTTTGTCTAAGTGATATTTAGTGCACAATCACAAGAATGAGACCACACTTAGATTATTATGTAAGATAAACAAAAATACTATAAACGTCCACACCTTAGTATACTTTATTTGTTAGTCCTATTTAGTGAAGAAGAGTAAAAGTTAAGTCCAACTTATATTACCTGAACTGAGCAAATAGAAATCACTCAAAGTACACACTAGCAGTCTGGAGGAGTCATTATGAAAAAATCATTGGGATATTGATAAAGAGGCAATGTTTTATCATTCTTTAAGAATTGGAGTGTTTTACATTAAACATTTTCGTAGTTAAGAAGCTGTAATGTTTCTTTTTCTCCCATTGTAGTTATTTTTATTACGAAAGCACTAATTTAAAAACTATTGTCTTTCCTGAATTACATTATGTATATTCAATATTTTAGATATTGTGGTATTAGCAGCTGTGATGGCCACTTTAGTCATAGGAATAAGTGTGACAACAGTTTTTGTTCTAAAGAGAAAGTAAATATATCTTCTAGTATCTTTCAAGTTTTATGTTGCACAACACACCCGTTATAAAAAAACGCATTTTACTATCTTCGACCTTAATTTAAAAGAAATTTTTTGATCATTGATTTTACTGTGTAAACATGAACTCTTTACAAAATAGCAAAACAAAACAAAAACCTTAATATTTCACATATCTTAATATAAATACTGCAAAAGGGAAAATAACTTGAATGATTTTTTGGTATATATATTCATGTTATTCCTCAATAACAGTTTAATATTAAAACTTATTTGAAGTTAGTTATAAGAAAAAAATGGGATAAAACAATTATAAATCAATTCGAATACCGGATGAAAGGATTTTTCCTAATGTATCAAAGCAGTATGATCTGGAACACTAATTTTATGATGTTATATTTGTTATTCTCGTGGGATTTTGTCTGATGCTTGGTCCGTTTCTGTGTGTGTTAGTTACATTGTAGTGTTGTGTCGTTGTTCTCCTCTTATACTTATGAGTTTCCGTCAGTTTTAGTTTGTTACCCCGATTTTGTTTTTTGTCCATGGATTTATGAGTTTGAACAGCGGTATACTACTGTTGCCTTTATTTACATTATTGTTTCCCAGTACAGTAAAAAAAAAAACACCAACACAACAATGTTGAAATATATGAAAACCCAACATTCTGATGCTGTTCACTGTCTTTTTTTCAGATTTCATACAAATAAAGGAAGCGAGAGCTGTGAAAGACATATATCAAATCTTAGGCACAACTCCACACATATTTCAATGCATGACAATTCTAATTACACTGATATTGATATCAATCGGGAAAATTCTTTCAAAAAGGAAGTTGCGAACACAATTTATAATGATTCAACAAATACAACTAATGGTTACAGCAAATTCTCTCGAGAAATTTCTGAAACAGATGACATGCCTAATCGAGGTAATCAGATAGTACGAAAACACTTCAATAATATGGAAAATAATACAAATACAGTCTTCCCCGTGAAAAGGAGTTTACCATCATCAATTGATACAGTTTCAACAATACAATCAAGTGAATACTCGTTAGTTACACCGAGAAAAGGCGTAACGGACGTTAATATATTAACTAACAACTCAGATTATGATCATTTAAACGATTTTACAAAGGATACAATGAATGAAGGGAAACTATATGATCATGTAATTACTGTGCGTGATTCTGATCCAACTTACGATCATTTTCAAATTAATAATACCAAAACAAAAGACAAAAACTATGATCATGTCAGTGTTAAGTAATAGATGTATAATAGTAGTACATATAAAGATTAACCGTACATAGTCTCAAAAATAAATGTTATTCCTAAAAGGTTTAGAAACAGGTAGAGATCGAGGCTGTGCCGAACATTTCTATCTTGTTTTCGGCCGTATACAATTAAATGTTTAATAGCATGATTATTTATTTCTTTTTGAAATTTCTAGTTTGAAACACATCATTGAACTCATTGACTCCAGTTGACATATGCGGTTTACAATGGTTCTATTTTGGTTCTTTTGATAATAATCATAGTTCTTATTATATGATTATTAATAAGAGATATCTCAAATTTTGACAACACAAACATATCTCCAGATCAGTTTGTATCTAGAAATGACTGGTTGCATTATTTCAAAGTTTTGAATGATAAGTCATCAATTATAAATGCATTTCAAAATATAAAAGACTCTTTAAAAAAATCAAAAGATCTTCACAGACCTTGATAATAAGATTACTGATTAGAAATATTTGAAGCGATTTATTCATTAAAAAACAAAAAATCATCAAGTTTTGAGTTAATTTTGAATGAAATGATAAAATCAAGTCAATCTTTTTTACTTCAAAGTATTTTTCTTGAAATTTTCTTTAAAAAATGAGCAAAAGGCTTTATGGTCTCATAATTAAAAAAGTTGTAACAGAGAAGACCCATCAACTTAAAGAGGAATATCTATATCCAGTTGTATGGGTACGCTATATACAAAGTTATTGAATTTCGGAAAAATACACATTTTTAATAATGTAAAGAACAAATTGGCTTCTGCGCAGGAAAGCGAACACGTGATCACCTGTTTGTTTTAAAAATTGTAATAGAAAAATATACACAAAAAGGGTTCAATAAATAAAGGCAACAGTAGTATACCAATGTTCAAAACTTATAAATCGATAGACAAAAACAAATCCGGGTCATAAACCAAACCAAGGGAAACGCAAAAATACAAGAAAATGACGACACAACATTAAAATGTAACACACACAGAAACGAACTTAGTATTAGACAAAATCCGATGCAAATAACAAATATAACATCAAAACTAAACACATGAATTTGGGATAGAAAAGTACCGTGACACGTCTTATAATAATGTGAATTTACACTCAAATATAAGAGGAAACAAACGACACAAAAGAAACACAAAGTTAAAATGTAACAGAAACGAACTATAATATAACAATGACCATATACCTGACTTGGTACAAGACATTTTTTGAAGAAAAAAATGGTGGGTTGAACCTGGTTTTGTGGCATGCCAAACCTCCCTCTTTTATGGCCATATGAAATATAACATTAAAGTGACAACACAACATTACAGGACTACGATACAAATAAATAGGAGAACACAATTGACAAAGAAACACACGAATTATAGCTAACAAAAGGCAAATTTAATACGCAAGAAGTGCATTTTGTCCACACCAGACTTACTGGTCTACAGATACAAAAGTTTGAAAGCCGAAACAAGTATAAAGTTGAACAGCAACTGTTCAAAATAGTTAATTCATGTTTTGTAGTTTTAAACGGGTTTTTGATACTGTGCGTCTTGGAAGCCTTTAATATAAACTAAGATTAAATGGCGTAAATAGTCTTTTTTTAAAGTAATATAAGAAACATGAATAGTAAAACAGAAATATGCTTAAAGGTTACTAATGATACTGTAACAAACTCCTTTTCTTCAAAAAATATTGTTCGTCAATGTGAAAACATACGCCTTAATATTTTAGAATTATCTCTAAAATATTTTTGATGATGCTATTAGGCCCCCCTTCCAATTTTGAATTATGATATTTCGATGGCTGTTTTTTTCCTATCTTATTGGAACCGCTGGTTTAAAGAGTTTTTTTTTTTGTTAAAATATATTTTTTCCTCATACATAAGTAAACTCTAAATCGTCAGATAATTTTTACTTGTATGTCAGTTTATATATTAAAATTTTTCCTATTACATTTTTTTTTATTACAGTGTCGTTTTTCATTTAAAGAACTTCTGTATATTAGCAAGTCAAATCAAACTTTGAGTTTTATATCCTAAATTCCTTTGAGGAAAGAAACCGCCCTTGCCAGACGGCCATAGCCAATGGTAATTCCGTTATGACGTCGTTGAAACAACGTTAAATTACGGGAAACAATAGACGACGGTTACGTTTAAGAGATAACTGTATTGTATTTGAAGCTTTAAGGACGTCCATCGATAGTTTTACTGTCGCAAATTTAGTTTACCTGGCGACACGTAGCGGAGACAGGTAAACAGGTATTTGCGACAGTAAAAACTACCGATGGACGTCCGAAAAGCTTCAAATACAATACAGTTATCTCTATTATAATGCAAAACAAGTTCCTAATTAAATTTCAACCATTATTTCAGTGTAAAATCTTCATTAAAGAAAATTCCGCGAAAAGATGTTATCTTCATTAAAGGAAATTCCGCGAAAAGATGTTATCTTCGTTGGTCCCAACACTAGATTACGTCATAGGTATGCTTCCGGCGTCAAACATAAACACCGGGCGTTTTCTGGCTTCTGAATCGCTTCAGAATGTAATAAAATTTGATAAAAAGAGGATTTTTAGGTGCAACATGTGAGTTTTATGGCTTATTTTTGTAGAAATTACATGTCAATACATTCAGCAATTCAAAATGTCGGCTACCTTAGTTACAGACAAAGAGATAGAGAATTTTACGCTAACTGTCATCCAATCAGAACCACTGATACAAACTAATTGCATTATAATTGTTATTACCTCCCCTGAAACTGTTGGATATGCACTTAATATCATGGTTGTTCTGGATCAATTTTAAGTTTTAGGTTTTTTTTAGGGAATACCAGGTACATGTAAATGTTTTGTCTTAATAAATCTTGCACCCGGATTACAGCCGTATTTGTCAAATATTCTGTACTTGTTTACATAAACAAACTGTTAACCTGGAAACCAAGTCTCTTATTTAAAATAAATCGTACCGAACGTCCATCTTCAATGATCTTGTCGATTGTGTCCAGTAAACACTTAAGTGTTCGGAATATTGTTCTTTACGCAATGGACAATGATGGATGACTTAAGACAAGCTCGAACAGAGTGTTACGGGGTTAAGAATGTTAGCCAAAGCCAACTTATAGTTTATGCCTACAAAGCTAATCTGTCGTGTGCTCGATACTAAACATGTATTGAGTTTACATGTGGTAGTTCTGTCTACTGTCTACATTTCAGAGATCCATCAGTCATAATAATTATTTACGGTTTTATTTTGACACGAGGTAAGTTTACCGGAAAATGTTCTCACTTTTTCAAAATATATACAAATTATGTATAGTTTTTAAACTGACATATGAAACAATATTCTTTTTGTTTTGACATCGGGTTATATTACTAGAAAACATCTAACTTATCACACAATAGCATCAATTATGAAGAGGTTTTTAAAATGGCTTCTGAAACGATATTCCGGAAACTTCGTTTTAATATTCTTTTAACAGCTTATGTCATTATAACAATTTTAATACATTCATCAAAGACGAAACCTTTGGATTATAATCATAAGTAGCTGCCTTATGGAAAATACATATTAACATGATTATAGCTGAATTAAGTTGTGTTTTTTGGGGGGAAAAACATGTATTACTGGACGAAAATCTCATTTACTGCACTTACATGCTTAGTTATAAGAGAGAAGACGTTATTAAAAATCAAAATATATTTTATTGGCGAAGTAAGATCATGGCTTCTGTCGGTTACCAACCCACAAACAAAGGGTCTTTGGGCAACCGTAAATTAGATGCACATAAAATAGATAAATACAAATTAGATGCAAATAAAATAGATAAATAAAATTCAAAATTCAAATAAAAACTTAAATGAAAGGAAATTTTGATATAATGGGGTGCTGACTTGAACCCTGGCAACAAATGTCCAAAATCAACATGAGAAACTACGTTTGAGGTAGAAATGAAGATTAAATGGATTAATGTTTTAAATTAAATAAAAATACAGTGATAAATCAAGTTCATCGGTACTGGTGCAGCCTATAAAGTCCGACCTAGTGATGAACTCTGCTAAAAGACTGTCATAACATTATTTATCGGTACACTATGACTGTTAATCCGTTATTACTCGTCAGATGGACGTCATACTGTGGTTAATTGTGTTTATAGACTGGTGAAGAGTTGTAAATCCAGAAGCCGTGACGGGAATTCTATGTTGAGGTTAAAAACAAGCAGAAATCTTTAAAATAAGACATAAAACAGCAGTATCGAAAAACTAAAAGAGGAGGGATGGGTGGGTTTACATTAATTATGCGCACAATAAACTCAACAATTTGACCTTAGATGAATTCAGTTACTTCCTAGCAGACCGTGCATTCAAAATATTGTGAGGAGTGCTTTAGCTGTTAAAATTGATATGCCGTGTAATTGAATTGAGACATGCGCGTTACATTGACCTGTGCATGAACTGTCGCAAGTCTTGCCTTCCTCTGATAACGCGATTTAACGGTCAAGCCCTTTAAATCGAATTATTATGGTTATATCATTGATATAGTTTACAGATCGAACTTGAGTTTCTTCTGGACAAAACAAAAAAAGTGTTTTGACTTTTTTTTCTGAGTTTTGAATCAAGTGATTCGTAATTAGAAAAGTATGTCAAATCAAATTTCGTAACAGAATACTGTTCTATTTTAAAAAAAATAAAACATGCCTCTTGGATCGGGTATAGTCAGCAGTTCTAAGTGTTAAATATCCATATCAATATCAATATGCTGTGATATATTAGGAATTCTTATGCCATTTATTTGTAACGATAATTTTCATAGGACGTTGACAAATATTTTGAGGGGTAAGATTCCACGTTTTACCAGTCCGTAACTAAGAAAGCCGATTTTTTAGGGGATAGGTAATTTGTCCAAAAAAAAAACAAGATCGTCACTTTCTGAGCCTCAAAATCTTATTTTCGTTTATATTGAAACCAGTCTGAAGCGTACGAAAAGTAAAAGTACAGTTAGTATTAATGTTTGACATCCAGAGTATACACATGACGTCACATTGTTTAAATGCTAAAAACGATGCAACAGTTTCGCGGACTTTTTCATTTATGCCATTTTTAAGCTTAAATATTTATTAAATGACATTTATTTTCCTATATGGGATTATAATGGAGATAAATATATTGTATTTTAAGGTAGGCTTTCGAAAAACTTGATTTTACTGTCGCACATATCCGCTTACCTATCTATGCTCCGCGTCGCTAGGTAAACTCAATTTGCGACAGTGAAATCGATGTTTTTTTTTACGAAAGCCAAGTTTAAAATGCAATGCATGTGTCTCCTAAGTGTGATATTTAAGTAATCGCAATACCATACCAAAACTTGGAAAAATGAATTATCCATCTTTTAAGTTTCATTTATTTAAAGTAAGGTGCTTCGGGAAAATATCAGCATTTTTATCAGAAATATCTGTATTATTTAACCCAAAAATATCATCAATATAACGGTAGGTGCTACTTATTTATCGATCAACTACAATATAGATGAATCTTTACGGAGTATGGCTATACACTGTAAATCTTGCATAACAGAACATGAACAATTTCGCTATTAAAGGGTCACAATTTATGACACTTGGAATACAAACAACCTGTAGATCAACTTAATTGACGAACTATACATGAGTTCTATAACCAAATGTATATTTCCGATCATGTCAACACACCTCCAGTAAGTTTACCTTGCACATAAACCTTTCACATTATATAACTTGCGGTAAATACATATTTTCTAATCAGATCTTTCAAACGACCATTCAGTAGATATGAAATTGTTTGTTTGATAAGATTTTGTGAAAGTTTAGTGTATAGAGTTGAAACACCATAACTGCCAAACGAATCGAAAGGATAATCAAAAGCACATAATGTAACTAAATAACAAACTTTTACCATATCTTTAAATGTTTTTGTTTTTATAGATATTCAATATATGTTGAAGGTTCGCATTGATTAATATGAGAAGCTTAAACTCGAATGAATTCATATGTATGTTATTGATTAAGACAGTGCCACTGCATTTTACATGAAGATTTTTAATAAGATAGTCTGAATTGCGGACATTAACACAAACATTGCTTTTATTTCAAAATATTTTTAAAAAATTTAGAAAATAAGTTTCTCTTTTCCTCAGACAAAATTAACTTTTAAAAAGTGAGGGGAGATGTGGTATGATTACTAATGAGAAAACCATCAGCCAGATGCCAAAGAACATTGTTATGATCAAAGATAGGTCACCAGATCTCCGGATTTACCAGAGGGTATTTCGTGTGAAAGACAAACGTACCATAAACGTATTGCTGTAGGTAATAACATAAATAACTCTACATTCCGCCATGTAAATGCTGCCTAGCTATGAAGTGTCAAGCAGTACCATATTAAATTACTTCCGTTTAAACAAAGTTGAAATTATTCCAATCTAATTTGATTAGGATCTGCCTATATTGTTTAGCAGGATACAAATTTGGAAAAAAACATGACAAACATTGTGTTTTATCGGCCAATGTTGATTGCAACAGATAATGTAAAATTGGATGTATATGACTTTAATACAAGCAGTTTTGTTGGAGTTAAATATATATATAAAGAAGATGTGGGATGATTGGCAATGAGACAACTCACAACAAGAGACTTAAATGACACAGAAACTAACAAGTAAAGGTAACCGTATGGCCTTCAACAATGAGCAAAGCCAATTTCGAATAGATAGCTTTAAATGGCTCCGAAAAGACAATGTAAACAGTTCAAATCAGGAAAACTTACGACCTTATTTTATATGTACAAAAAATGAACGAAAAAAAATATGTATCAATACATGAGAAGGGTCTTTCTGTTTTGATTTTTCCTCAGAGTTCAGTCCTTTCTTTGTTTTACTTTTAACGACATGGTACAAAGCACTGTCTTGCAAGGTTCTCCAAAGAACTTTGACTAGTTAACTAGGATGGCCAGTTTTCACACCGTATATCGTTTTCTTTCTCTGGAAAAATGAAGTGGCAGCTATCAATATGACCACAAACATTATAATCTTATGTTCTTACGCTCATTCACAAACTGTAAAAACAGAATGCACAATCAATATGACCATATATATGTGAATAGTAATACAGATTTGAATTGGAGCTCTTTTGCATTATAAATTAAAATTATGAATTTCGATAGAAACTCATTTTTTTACCAATTTAGTGCTCACAATTTTCAAAAGATAAAAGCCTGTTTTTTAGTCTATGTTTATTATTCTTAATGATTTGTGTTAAATAAAAAATAAAACAGTGAATTAAGAAGTAAACTTGTTTCTTTATATTGAATAGCGTCACAAGCTTTAATTCTATGATCGATATTCATACATCTAGGATCAAATGATTGCATGTTGAGGATTCTTCCAAGACTAGTGTAAATATGTGACCGCCACATGCTTATGTCGTTTGACAATCCACTTAGTTGATCTTGGTGCCATCTGAAATATTTCACCGTAGATCCGTCGTTGCACTTTTATTTTCCTTGTGTCTTTTAACCTTGTATACATATTGCATAAGTGTTAATTTTCCGATGCCAGCTTACATAAATGTATGTATGCACTAATTATAGATTAAGGAAAGAAACCGTTTTTGAGTTATTGTATAATATATGCAGGACTTTATTTAGTTGATTCATGTAAAACATGTTCCTGCCGAGCTTCCCTTGAATGGCAGTTGGATAAATCTGCCGTGAAATCCGTCTAGATAAAAAAGCTCTCCACCAATTTGATAAAAATATCCTCAAAGTAAAGTTACATGTATATAAACCAAGATTTCATAATCACAAAAGCACTGATGTGACATAAGGCGAGTTACAGTCAGTAAGGAGTAGAGCTATTTTTTTTCTTAAATTTCCAGTTTAATAAATTTTACTTTTGGTTTCATAGGAATAACTGAGATGACGTTTAAACAGTAATACAGTCGTTTGATGTCAAAGTGAAATAAAGTGTTTTGAATACGAATTGTGACAACATTCAAACAAGTGAACTGATCTTTGCGGACATTTGTGTCATCGTTTAACAACTTGTACGAAAAGTAAGGTAATGCGAGTCAAATTATAAAATGAATTGAAAAGGAATGATTTTTTTCTAACTAAAAAAAAACTTAATTGTATTTAGAGATAAGAGATAAGGGATAATTGTATACGCCTGTGACAGAAAAATCCACGTTTTTCATGTTTTGAAAAGGGTTACGGTATTGCTTTTTTTTTTTTTATCATATTTCAAATTTGTCAAATGAATCACCATTATGTTACTTTTTAAATTACTGCAGGCAATTTCAACAAAAGCATTTGCAATTGACAAATTATGTAATACAATATATAAAAATTAAAAACAGAGGAATGATTTTCTGATGTCTATCTGTAATACAACAAATAAAAACCAACCAGGTATGAACAAATAATTGGCACTCCTGTCTACATATTTGTATACGCAACATTACTTTTAGATTGATCTTTTTCCTCGAAGTTTAATGTTTTCGTTTCCTTATTCAATGTAATTGTTTAAAAATAGAACTAATATGTCATTGCATTAGAAATATGCCATTGTATACCCGATATTTCTACTTAAAAGGTAATGTATAGTTGTGATATCGAATGACCGATGAGATTGCATTCGTACGTCATTAAACTTCCTTATTTTAAAAGTTATTCGAGATTTTTAAATGAATTTTAATGTTGAAATGAAGACTCGGTATATTCATGATTTTACAACTATAAGTCTGTTGTTAATACTCTGTAGTTGTGAAGAAGGTAAGCTGATAATACATTTAAGATCGATGGGAATTTTATATTGGAGAGGTTAACTCACTATTTTTTCTCATCCTTTTTTTTTTAAGCAAACTCGATGTCTGTTGTCGTGTAGAACTATCGGTAAGTCGGTATTCCTTGAATAATTTAATTTCTGTGTCATTTTGGTCTCTTCTGGAGAGTTGGCTCATTGGTAAGCATACTACATCTTCTTACTTATAATCAATACATAAGGGACATTTTCTGTTGTAAATTGTATTGCATACGTTCTTGTTTTTACATGGTTTTAAGCACTTTAAAAAATTACAAACATATGGCATTTTCTTATTGAAATATGTGACACTTTTCAGGATATAATTATATACCTAATACGTTAAACCCCTTTCCTGGAAAAGTATAATCAAAATAGCAAGGTCAAACATTAATGTAAATGTACTCTGTTAAAGTTGGGTCTCACGCAAACGATAATGGTGGATTTACACCTATTTCTAAATATCTTCCTGTGCATTTGTACTAGTTTCTATTTTATTATTTTAACTCAATAGTACAATCGTAGACATTTGTTTTCCGAGCAAATAAATCAAGTTATTATAAATACAAGAAAAAACTGAAAAGACATCTATAGTTCATAATTACTATTCCTTACTAGACCAAAATATGTCAGAAATCATCCCGATTTGTCAAAATGTTAAAAAATATTAGATAGAGGGAAATCGAAAACTGTATTCAACTTTGTACTTTTTTTGATCGAGCATCACTCGTGAGTCCTCTATGGACAACACGAGGGTCTGGCGTAGTAAACGTTATTCCTGAAATGTATGCTGAGTTTCTTTCTATATAACATTCAAAGGATCCCATTTTAATAATGAGATTAATGAGACATACTATGTTGCAATAATCCATGTCCCGACGCTGCTCTCATGTGGAATGTTGACGTTATTTACGCAACATAGCATTCCAAATTATTTCTAATAAAAAAAGAACAATAACTTGGTTAATCTTAAATTTGCATATCATAATAAAAAAATCATCACTTTAACTATCTATATATTTGAAACAATCGTATATAAACGAGATTAAAGAAAATCATCTTTTTCAATTAATAAAGTGCATGACGATGGTCTATTTAACACAATTAAGCTCAATCATCTACAGTACAGGAACATATGAGCTATCTCAACATTCAACGTCCATCGACCGTCGGTCGTAGTTTTCGTTGTCTGTCGCCATCTGAAAATATTAACCATATCATCTCCTCTCAGACTGCTATGTCAAGCTTATTCAAACTAAGTCGAAACGTTTGTTTCGGTATATATTTTAAAGAACTTCGTTTACCCCGTCTGCAAAACACAATGATCGAAAGGCTGGTAAAATGCACGTTTACTTATGCACTGCTATTAATAGAGAAATTTGAACGGAAATGAAATGTTCAAATGTTGATATCTACATATTGTCTATATGATCGTAACTGTTAGACGACTTATATCGCAGCTATTGCTCGTAAATGACTTGTTGGATCATTTGTGTTCGTCTTATCTTTAGAAATACTACCGTTACAATGCCACTCATCCAAGCGTCTGCATGAATGCTTAAACGTCATGTTATTGCCGATTGATCTTTTTATGTTTATTTTCTATATATTTTTAGAATATAATATTACTTTCCATGAGGACAAGACAACCTGGATAGATGCAGTCAAACACTGTTATGATAATGACGGTGTTCTCTACAACAACAAAGATGATATGAAAAAACGGTTGACTAATATTTCAATCGATAGTGAAGTTTGGGCTGGACAATATAAAGTATTATCACCATGGACAGTTACTTGGGGTAAACCTTGTAGAGACAAAATAAAACATTTGTGCAATGCTCAGATTCAATCTTAAAATTGAAAAAAATAAATAAACAGTTGTTGTTTATTTGTAATGTTTTCACAAAGGAAAACAATTGTAGTTATGTTCGATTAAGTTTGCAAATGAGCCATATAATGGGGAAATAATTCGTCATTAAGTTCAAACTCAGTAACGAAATGATATGTATACTCATTTCTTTACCCGTAGCTAGAAAACAAGTTTTTGACACAAATGTTTTTGTTGTTTGTTTCTTAAAACATATTATAAAGCTATGTTTTCATATTTATATATTAAAATCATACATGTATCTCATTATTACTCATAACTTTCTTTTTGTTCACCTATTTGATTAAAAACAAATTATAAGAAAATTCAATCAGAGGAAAGAGATAGTATTAATCTACTATTATTTTATTTTTAGGGTGTCATAAGATACAGGACATTACAACAAAACAAAATTTAAAGTACCCCGTATCAATCAAACAGAATGCCAATCTCTTTGCAGTGGAACGGAGTATTTTGCTATCAGGGTCAGTGTATCTGTTAAATAGAAAAAAGAACAAATCCTCTTATGATTCTTAAGATATTAAAAACACTCGCTAAGGTTTGTGTTCTATTTATATGCTGCTAGTCAATTGTTATACCAATTTTGTAATATCTAAAAATGATGTGATTTGTTTACATTTGCTTTTATAGAAGTTGTTGCATATACAAAAAACTCACCATAGATATCAGGATTAAATGTTGTGTTTACTCCAGACGCGCGTTTCGCCTACAAAGGACTTATCAGTGACGCTCAATCCAAAAAAGTATAAAAGGCCAACAAAAAATATTTATGTTGCATATTTTAAAAACAGAAATTATCAATAACTTTCAGAAGATGGTGCTTTATAATCACGTTTCAGAATTAACCTCCTTTATCGGGAATGGACAACATTTGAAATTAAACAACCATCAAGGTATAAGTATTTACATGCACGAAGAGTTAAACAATCAAGAAAAATACAGTCAAAATATTTAGTTTTCAACTACATCTTCACTGCATAGTTTTATTCTAAATATTGTAATTTCTTTTTGTTTTGTTTTTATATTAATGATAGGATGATACATGTGTATGTTTGCTGCTGGGCAACTTAAAAGACAAGTTATCTTACAATTCATGTTCTTGTGATGAATGTTATAGAGTTATTAGACGTAAGTACTTTAACACTTTGATTTGTTCAATAGTAAGAGTACATTCAATACTTCTTACAACAAAAATGCTAATCAGTTTGACTTTTAAAAAAAAGCAATGCTCGGATAAGTTAAGCATAATGAAAAATCGACTCTACATATAAACAGAAGTGTTTTTATCAACTACATTTATTGAATAGAAGCATCGTCCAATTAAATAAACACTATTTCCGGTCGTTTCATGACGTGGTTGGATTTATAAAGACGTTGGTGTCAAAATCTAGTTAATTTAAGTGTAAGGAAGAAATGTCTAAGCATCGCCTTGTGGTGGTTGAAACATGATAATTTGTACTAAACAATGGCCACCCAATGTTTTAAGAGTGTATTGATAGTGACTGCTGACCTGTAAAAAGTCATGTGCTTTTGTAATATTAAACCTTAAAAACTGTATTCGAAAATAAAGGATATATTATTAAAAGACAATAAAATCAAAACCAAGAAGTAAACAAAGACCCACAAAACCAAAGGACATTTACATCAACAGTATCAATAATAAATATCAAAACAACACGAACTCAACTGATAACCGGGAGTAAAATCAGGTGCTCCGGAAGAGTAATCATTTCCTGTACCGTATACAGCTAACGTCGTGTTATTTCTTTGTTCAGTTCAGTAATGATGGAATGTTATTATGACTGAGGAAGAACACATGAAGAATATCAGATATGATTTCTGACACACTTTTGTCATAATGGCCAATCCTATAATGATGGCGACCGTAAACTTTCATGAGGGATGACCTAAATTTGATTGGTTTATAGCCCTGTCTTAGCAACTTTTGAGAAAGTAGTATTCCTCGTTCAACAAAATGAACGTACTTTGAGCTAGCTGTAGAGTAACGTATCAATTGATACACATATACTCTATATGCTGCTGGGATGTTGCTAAACAGAAATGAAAGTTGACTATAGGAAAATCAAAATAATTGCGTTTGTCATAAATTTTGGTATTCAACCTACCATCAGTAAACAAAAATTAAACAGATATAGTATTCAAGACCTTGAGTTGGTTCTCAGTATTTGGTCGTTAACTATTTACATTGAAAGCAAGATTGTTTTTAACCATTTTTGCACACTTATTTGATACAATTTGTACAAATGTGCGAGATCTTTGACATTTGATTTTGCTTTATTTGAAAAAAAAAACTTGTAGACAAATGATCAAGATTTGATATTTTGTTTCACGAAACATACACGTTGAGTTTAACTCAATGCTAAATGCCGTAAATATACGGTGACGTGTCTTATTGGGATTTAAGCCGAATTGGTCCTTATTGTAGTGACTACTATATATCATGAATGACACATACGGGGCGGTAGTTTTTTTCATTGACATGATATTTTTATGATGAATTATCATTTCAAAGATGTCAAGCTGTTGTCATTACAATTCCGTTTCCTCAATATGCCCGGGTATTACATACCAATCTAGACTTATTGTATTTTTAAATTATATTCTACCATGGGTTGACCCTTTATGCTTACTTTGTCACTGCTAGCAACGCAGTGATCTTTCATACTAAGATAGGTTTTAAATGAAGTAACATCATTATTATACATGTAGTGCAATTATTGTGTGTAATGCAGTCGGAAACGAAACAATTGATCTTTTTGACACAGTTTAGTGAACTATATTAATTGTGTATTGCTTCCAAACATGCATTTGGATACCATAGGTTATCCACAAATTAATTTGACTTTTATTGTATTTACCTTATCATGAATACATTTAAGTTTTTTTTCAAAATTAGTTTACAAGAATTTCTTTATTTGCTTGTGTTTGTGTTTCCATGTTTTGACGACTTCCATCTTCGTGTAAATTCCCGTAGAATGCCTAATTTCTTACGTCACAGTTAGATTTAAGAATTCCATGAGGTGATTTGTAGCGAATACATTCATCAAAAGCATCTTACATGAAACAACCTTACACGATTGGTTCCACATGTGGCGCAGGATCTGCTTACCCTTTTAGAGCACCTGAGATCACCCCTAGTTTTTTGTGGGGTTCGTGTTGCTTATTCTTTAGTTTTCTATGTTGTGTCATGTGTACTATTGTTTGAGTGTTTGTCTTTTTCATTTTTAGCCATGGCGTTGTCAGTTTATTTTCGATTAATGAGTTTGACTGTCCCTCTGATATCTTTCCTCCCTCTTTTTGATCATTCCAGATATATCAGGACGTGTGTGATCAGTTGACATATAATGTTATTTTACTTTATCACTGGTTAGTACCCAAGAAGTCATAATAGCACATCAACTTTTTTAAGTTTCTTGCAACATGAAGTTTAGTTGTCATACATAAATCAAATACATATATATCATCTCTTGTATCGTTTGCCGCCATTTCTCGGATTAGATTGTTGTCTTTTTTATCTAAATTGTTATCTTTTGTTCATTTCTAAACAGATAATATACCAAATGTAAAAAATACTTTCAAGGATTATTTATGCATGGAAGCAGCTTGCACTGATAAAGGTATCAGGGTATCATCAGGGAATTGTACATCACCCTATATTGTTAAATGTGGTTAGTACTTTTATTTGTACATTCATTGAGCACAAGATGTCCAAAAAGCTTATTTTGCCAGTTTACAATATCTTTATTTTTGAATTGTGCTAGGTATTTATTTTAAGTATTCAAATGTTGCACTTAATGATGACAAAATTTCAAAAAAGGCTACGAAATGATAAAATTTTTACTTTTAAAACAAATATTGCTTCCAATTGTCTGATATTAAGAACATTACGTTGGTTAGTAATAAACGAATCATATTTACAAGAGTTGCAGAATAACGAAAAACATCACCGAATATTATGTTTAAAATTTGATTCAGTGGTTGTCCTTTGTTTATGTGTTACATATTTGTTTTTCGTTTATTTTTCTATATAAATAAGGCCGTTAGTTTTCTAGTTTGAAATGTTTAACATTGTCTTATCGGGTCCTTTTATAGCTGACTATATGATATAGACTTTGCTCATTGTTGAAGGCCGTACAGTGACCTATAGTTGTTAATGTCTGTGTCATTTTGGTCTTTTGAGGACAGTTGTCTCATTGACAATCATACCACATCTTCTTTTTTTATATTTACTCGGAAATTTATGAATCTAGATAAATACCATAAATACCATAATTGCTGTTATCTAATCTCAGCTTTTTTAATTGAAAAAAAAATGTAATATTTTATAGATGGCGTAACAAATACGAAACCATCCGTATATAAGAATCATGCTGAGGCTGTTAACTTTTGCAGTGAAAAATTCGCAATTTTACAATGGTATACAAACGACAGTTGTTCGCCGTCCATGGGAACTGCACAACACTGGACAGGCGGTACACGGATGTATAATACATACCAAGTGAAACAGAAAGGCAAGTTATCATTTAAAAGTACACGTTAATGCATTATTATTCGTGTTATTCACATTTCGGTGCATTTCTTGGTGCTCTTGAGGTATACATTTCAAGGTTTAAAGATTTGTTTTACAAACCTGTATACAAAATTTGCCAAAAAAAAATTCAAATGGCCACTAAATTTAAGTTTTCCTGAATCAACAAACGATGGTACCAACGACGATTAATGAATCCATAGAATACGAAAATGAACATTAACGACAGTGATGAAGCACAAATGTAGACATCACAGTCGTTCATGTTGATGATTTGTCGATGGCTGTTTCATTGGAAAAGATATGTGTTACTATTTTAGGTGTTATACCACCAAATCATAAGACGTCATATCAGGGGTCATACTTAAAAGGGTCGAAAGAAAAGATACTCCTTTGAATTTAACAGGTGTAGAACATCAATCCTACATTAAATTACAGTAACAAAATACTTCGTCAAAAACGCACCATGAAACATATATCTTGGGTACTTTAAAGCACATTTTTATATGGTATTTCTATGAAATATTTTGAAAAAATTGAGGTAACTAACGCTGGTAAACAGAAAAGAAAGGACTGAAACTTAAATTGGTCAACTTCAAGTGACGATTATTATCTTCTTTGAGATAAAATATACATGTTAAGTGAAATTTCGTCTGTAGTATTTGACAGGATGAAACATTACTCACACAAAGTATGTCTTCATTTGAAACAATGGGGATAAATTTTGCACATTTTTTAAAGATTGCAATTTTAAAACAAAGACTGAGAGTGGAAAACTATGGTGTTATTTTACCTATACGTCAAGTGACCATATGAACAATAATATGACTGTCAATAAGTAAACATTCGATAAGAAAAAAATACCAAGATGTGAAAAATATCAAACCGCAATGCCATGTTTATGTCGAAACATGCATTATATAAAGTGGAATATAGTCAAAACATGATTACAACTTACATTTATGACTTACTAAATACCAAATACCAATCTTATAGAATATAATTATAATAATATTATTTATAATTATAATAAAAAAATATACATCATATTCAATAAAATTGCTTTCAGAATTGCCAAATTTGCTACCGTCATTTCGTTGTTTGAAACTGACCAAACACGTTGGTACCGAGGTATATTATGCATGTGACAATAAGAACGTTGTTTTGCCATTTTTTTGTAAGTTTGGTAAGTGTTTCTTATCGTTGTATCGAACACTCTGTTAACAAATTAACAAATGATCCAAGTAAATGTTATATATATACTGACATTATTTTTCACGATTTTGTAAAACTTCAAATGAATTCGATTGATTTGAGGATTAATTATGTAAATTCAAAAAAATGGTAGACATTGTTGTGTTTGATATTATTTCACTGTGTTATTTTTTTTCCACTTATATGTTACTTAAATTTGATTTTCAATTGATCCATAATAACTAGTTTATGCAAGAAAGTACACAAGGCATGTTTTTTAAACTCTTTAACAGACAACAAGCAAACAAACAAAGTGATAAGTGAAAACAATAATACAGGTAAGATTTAAAGTAATACAATATATTAGTCAATAGTTAAGACAGAAATACCCAGTTTAGTTTAGAAGAAAAATCAAAATAACACGAATAATAAATATGCCTACGAAGTCAGCACTCTTCTGACATTTTCTCGCTGCACTGAAGACCCATGCATGGCCTTCGGCTGTTATTTGCTCTTTGTTTTGGTAGTTGTATCTTTGACAAATTTCCAATTAACATTATTATTTTATGTTACATTCGTTAGGAACTCTAGCAGCCAATAATTTGCAGACATATGTTTCGACATATATAACTGAAAAGACCCTTGAATAATTGCATATCCCGTTTAAGGACACCTTTACCTTAGGGAGCTGGAACCATAAACTTTTCGTCATATCTTAACATTTAAACAGGATTGAAGATGATAACTATATATTGTAATAGATGTTCATTTTTTTTGGTGAACATTAAGGTGTAATAGCTGGATCAGTAACAATGGTTTTGCTCGTAGTTGCCATATCTGTATTAGGACTTTTCTTGTACAAACGAAGGTATGTTTAAAAACAATGAAAATATAAAATGTTTGAACAATCATTCTGAACTTTAGCAGCATAGAGATGAACAGTCAACTAAGTTCAATGTGTTGCTGAGATATGATAGATAGATACTTTATTCTCTAAAAACTAGATACAAGTTTACAGAGAAACATACAATATAAATAAAGACACAATAGTTAAGGTAAACAAATACAAATATGCAAATAAACAAATTATTGTCAATAATACGAATTCTAAAATTAAAATGCAATAGATATTTTTTCTAACATAGGCATAATTTGATATTGATAATGGTATCATTATGTAAATGCAAGCGCCATTCATATAATTTCGCTTTACAAATATATCGAGCGGAAAGAAACAGTTTCACTGGTATGACTTTGCTCTGTCAAGCAAACTAACAGATATATAAATAAATGGTATGAGTGCCAATGGGACAACTCTCCATTCAAGTAACAATTTATAAAAGTAAATCATTATAGGTTGAGGTACGGCGTATAAATACTGTTGTTTACTAATTGGTACATATGCAGCCTATGAATGTACACTTCATTTGTTTATGATCAGTGTTTAAATATGTTTTCTCTGATTATCCCCAGTGTAAATATCTCCAAATAACACATTCTCTTTAAAATATATTGCAGACTAGATTCAAAAGCCTATCAGAGCAAAAGTCAAAATATTGATCAAACAACGACTCAAATGACAACAGAAACTTATTCAGACGGCCCTGAAAGTAGACTAAGAAAAGGTAACAGGCCGTTACCGATACCTTTTACAGGGAATATGTCATATGACAAAACAGGGGAAGATGAAAATACCTACTGTAGAATAGCATCTGTATGTGTCGAGGAACCAACAAACAATTTTTCGAATCAGTGTTATAATGAAATCATTTTCAAAGGTGACACTAATTCATCAGATATGCATCACGAAGAAAATACGCTACCCGTTGATAACACAGAAGACGACGAAAATGTCTACTCTAGGATAGTATCTGCAGTTTTTGACGAACAAAAACAAACCGTTGCAGATTCTTGAAATAATGATTTCCAATTAAAAACAGAAAACAAATTCAATCCTTAAGATAGTATACAGGATATACAGATTAAGACTGTCAAATGTATATCCTGTGATTGTTCAACAATATTAAAACAAATTAATATAATGCATATCGTGATCAATAAAGCAGTGTATGAACACCTATGCTATATGTTGTAATTTGCAAGTTTCAAGTATGATAAATATATTGCCCTGAATGTAAGGAATATAATGTTCAGTGATTGTCGTCTGTGTATGTGGTTCACTTGTTTCTCGTTTTTATATAGGTTAGATGGTTGGTTTTCCCGTTTGAAAGGTTTTATACTTATAATTGTAAGAGCCCTTTACAGCTTGCTTTTCGGTGAGATCCAAGGCTACGTGTTGGATGCCGTACCTTGACCTATAATAATTTACTTTTATAAATTGTTGCTGGAGAGTTTCTTATTGGCACTTATTCCACATCTTCCATATCTATATATGTTCATTATGTTTTAAAAAGTTTTACAAAATAAACTCTGCTTGTCAGTTATTCCTCTCTCATATTGTCTCTATTTGTCTCTAGCTTGTGAAGAAGGGTCTGCTTACCCTCCCGGAGCACTTGATATTACCCCCCGTTTTAGTGAGGTTCGTGTTGCTTACTCTTTATTTTTCTATGATGTGCATTGAGTACTTGTGTTTGTCTGTTTAACTGTTCCTCTGGTATCGTTCGTCCCTCTTTTAATTATAGATTGTATATGTTTTTAAAATGGCGTCTAACATGAGTAAGGTAAGTCAATAAAAACGATACTTTTTCTAAGACCTATCAACTAATTCAATCCGATACACGGTCAAAAAATATCATTTTTTTTATATTGTTTAAATTGACATACAATACATTTTTAATTGAAATATTTGTGTTTTGTGCAGAAGAATAAACATACTGAAAACTTGCTTACTTTGTAATGTTTTGCAATTGTATGTAAACTTGGGACGTGAACACCCAATGCATCAACCACCATATGTTTCTATTATAAATGCCATGAACATGACATAAAATATCAAATCAAGATATGCTAATATTGTCAAAGAGGCAACTATACCCCACAGTCAAAATGATGAAATCAACTGTGGGTCACGGTACGGCCTTCAGCAATGAGCAACCACCATACTGTAAAGTAAGCTTGAAAAACAATTAAAAGGACGAAGAAGGGGCGCACCATTGCATAATGCTTAATTACAAACAAAACATTTCAAAATGACGTACAAAGAAATTGCGAAACAAGACATACAACCAAGACACACACGACCATAAAACAATACATGATTACGACCCAACCATCATAAAGGAGTGACCACGGGTGATCCTTGGTTAAATATCAAATATTGTTTCACAAGTTTAAACCGTTATGTTGTTTATGGTTGGTACAAATTTAATATAACTTGCATTCGATAATGAGAAATAACAGGATAAAAACAAATGCAATTGGTACCTACATTTGTATCCGTATTTATTTATCTGTGACAGAGATATTCATTTACGATCAACCAACTGATGATGGCAAATATTTAAATTATGAAGAGACGAATGACAATGAAAAACTCTTAATTTTCGGTTCATAGTTACATTGTTATTATAAGCTGCACTCCTCTATCATAGAAAAATTAAAAGGATATGCAGGTTATGGATTAACTCAATATCTTGGAGATTAGTCCCCAATATAGGTGCTGATAGAAAAGAAAGAAAAAATCGAAATGGTGAAGCTGAAATTGTCCTTATAGTCCTAAAGTTTGGAATTAACCGATTTTTGCTGTCAGTCTTAAGAAAAACGTCAAGATACGAGACCGCCTTACAAGTATATGTGTTGTCTTTGCTTTCAAGTTAAAAAAAAAGTCAAACAAAGTTGCCAAACATGCAATTGTACTATATATATATATATATATGTTTTAATATCTTTATAAATTTGCAGTTTGATAAATTAACATTTATTTATTGATAGACCTGGTTTTACGGCTTCCCAAAACTCCCGCTAAGATGACAATGTTTACAATAATGCTCAATTGATAACACCACCTGACAGGATAAAAGTACACACGCAAGAACCATTAGAGCAGTGAACAAAACAGAATTAATAAATAACATGATTACAAATGAGTCAGTTCGGTGGCCCCGATTACAAAGTTGAAAAATGTTTTAAGAGGACTTAAAGACATGTGGAAAAGTTAAATAGAACTATTTTTGTCAATGTTTTACTCGAAATCGTTGAGTTTTGCATTTATAGTAGGTCAATATCAGAGATGTTGGCAAAATTTGACACATCGACACGACATAAACCAAATTTAGGACCAGGAAACATGGAGCGTAGGCGCTGACAATCGTAATATTTAAGTTAGACATAGAAAACAAATTGTTGTCGACGTATGCGTTTTATGTTTCCTGTCCAATGATCGTTTTCATTGATTTTTTCATGAGAGCAAAAATAAGAACAATTTGCGAAATCATTAATAAAACGCAGGAACGTAAATTTTGAAACAAAAGGGCTTATATATATTGTCTATTTAGTAGCTCTTTAAGCTGTGATTCAATGTGATGTTGGTCAATCAATTCTAAGTTAAAATTTAACAGAACCTACTCTTTTGTAAATAAGGCAACAGACTCCTCAAACAAATAAAAGAATAAATTAAAGGACACCTAAAGCTAAAGAATATAGAGAAAGCATACATTTTAACTTTAAATATGACAAGTATGGCATTCACTGACGAAACAAAAATAAGAAAAAAGAAACATGTTACTCGACTCCAAGGCAAAACTCGATGATTTAATAAATAGTTAAAAAGTAATAACTTTTGTTATAATATAAAGTGCTTCTGGTAAATCATCAAACACATAATCGACAAAACAAATCAGCAATTTGTTTAAGAAACCTCACATCGCACTCAAGGACTCAGTATTTGTTCAAACACGAGAAGAACATAGGTTAATTTATAAATTAGTTATAAGTAAAATTACAGTAGTTTTGACATTATAAAAGTCACACAAAGTGTTAGGATGTTAGTTAATTATGCAGTGTAGTGCACAAATGTTCACAAATAAAAAAACACAAGGATGTGATATATAAATAATAAGTCACGAATGAGAAATTATAGAATAGTAGAACATGTCAATATTAGGGAAATGTTACACAAAATCAAAATTATTTAAATGATTAAGGTAACAACATGAGACAGAATTACTCATATTATAAAATCAAATCAATTCGACGAGAAAGGAAGTCAAGACATACAAACGCGGAATTAATATAGCTAACAATTATATGCATTTTGTGATGGGTAATTTTTTTTTTCAACATAAATTATACCTTCAAAGGGATCGGATACAATTCATTGTACCAGAGAATTACATTTAGTGTCCGAAAACGAGTCAGAATAAGACAACTTTCAATGACAGGGGTGATCTCAAATGAGAAAGTGAAGTAAAATCGTTTTAAGTGATTGACAACAAATATTTCTGTTCAGTATCAGGAGCAACCTACTCCATTTCCAGCAGCAGAGGAACCTTAACTGAGGATAATAATAGGTGTGTTTGTGAAAATTGCAATGCAGTCTAGATTGTCTATGCTGCAAAGAAAGTTGGAGACGTTTCAAATAATTATCCTACCAATAGATCTGCGACTTATATTGATGATTCTCGTGCATATATCACATACAGTATACTATAAGTTTATGCAATCGGTTCGCAGAAACCACTAATATATGAAAAGTGTGTTCCAAAAAAGGTTCCAAAATATGTCCAAAATTTAATACAGATTTATTCAAAAATTAAGGACTGTTTCAGTTAAACCTACATTGTATAAATATTTTAGTTATTTTAAATTTTACCCAGTCGGGGCAACTACTGTAAATTTTTATGGAAAATTGAAGTTGTCTCCCTTTGACTTTCACGCTGAATTTGTAATGAGATATAACTATAATTTTAAACTGATTCTCAGAAAAGGGAGACAAATGAAATGTATTTATTTTTTTCTATCACCTTAACTAAAATGGACATATATTTGTTTCTAAATTTGAAGTTTCTTGTGACTTTAATTCATCAGGTTGGTTTCAATTATCAAAACAATTGAGAAAAAATTACACATAGTACCAATAATCAGAGAACTCGCATTTTCTGAAAGATAATCCCAAGCAAAATTTAAACTTATAAATGAATAATGTACCTTTTCCAAGACTTAAATGCCAATATTTAAACCACGCACGGAGTTAGATTAAATCTAAGTATAAGCAGTCTGATAAAATCATGACCATGAAAAATGCCAGACAGGGTTCATTGTATCGGTCCTTCGAATTTCGTTCATGTAAAATAAAATTTGATATGCAAAAAATAATACTAGTCCATTGATAAGATCAAATTGACATTTATTCGTATCATATTTCCGTGTATTGTTTTTGGCGACAATGCAAAAAAAAATTAAAATCCATAACGTGTTTAAACTTTAAAATTGTATAAACATTTATGCTGTATTATTGATTGATCGTGGGCATTAAAAAACGGCGTATACGTAATATTCCTAACCAACGAGTTTACAAAACATACATTTTGTTAACAAGACTTTTTTTTTCAATATGTTTATTAAATCTCAAGTCATACATAAAAAAATAATGGTCAACATACAAACCTATTGGATCGTTTTGGCTATGTATGACATACTGAGAAAAACAATTATTTTTATGACTAATTGTTTTCCTGCTGTCTAAAAAATTGACTTAACATATCATAAAAAAACAAATCAAAACTATAAATTTCGTGAGCTTTAAACACATATGAAGTGACGGGTACCAAATAGATCAAATATCTATATAGTATATAAATGTATCGATAATTTGAAATGCTAATTTTGTTTTTAATTAAGGTGGTTGGGGTGTCCACCTCTATCCTGGAATTTTAAATAAGCAGTTAGCAATATGTTTAGATATTTATTACAATTTGAAGATGTAGAGAGTAGTATGCAATCCTGTGTAAGACTGTTCGTGCTAATAAAGAAAATTACGTGTTTTTATCATATTTACGGCTGTATTTAAAATAAAACATTTTTTTTTTATAAACTTTCTTTTCAACTGTGACACATGAATGAAGGTTATTCAGATATTTAGCATATATAGCCTGATGAAATTAAGATCTTTTGTCTGCATTCGCTGTGGATCTCAAGCCTTTCCAACACAAGAATACCAATTCTAAACTGAAGAACTATTACAATGTATGTCTGAAAAGTCAATTTGCATTCTTTTGGGTATAAACTGACTATGCATACATTTTTCCCTCGACTCTGAGAACATTGGATAAGAGTTTCGTGTTCTATAAAAACAAAAACAAGTCAGCCGCCAGGTCTGCACACTTGGTACTAAATTTAATACAAAAAATATGTTTAATCAATTCAATAAGACTTAGCAAATATATTGTTAATAAACAAATCCTGCAGTTTTATGCTAATCCGATTCTTCTAATAAATGTATTTTTTCACAAAGCACGATTTTGTTTTGCCATAAAATAATAAATGCAAACCTACAATTTCATTTTGTAGCAAAACAAGAGTTAAATAAGACAATTTTCCAGAAAAAAAAATGTCAATGTATATTTTTAAAAATATTGACTATATATATACGGGAGTATTATTGACGGGTTGTCCTAAACATCCTAATGGATGAACAAAATAGTCGGATACCAAAACACATTCACTAACTTGTTTCATACCATTTCAATTATTTTGAAAAAGTAAATAGTACATTTTGATTCCATTTACTTATTTACAATTTTAAATACAAGTATAATGTTCATATGTAAATCAAATCGAAAAGAACAATCACATACACACAGATTTACAATCAGATATATCGTGTATGTAAGATTATTTTAGTTCAATGAGATAGTATGTTGATATCATTCTTGAAATCGATGTATTAATATGAACTAGCTATTTTTAAGATATCACACACCTCCATAATATGCGTCACAGAGTAACTAAGTAAATATTGATTACCGATAGTGAAAACTTCCATAAGATCAATTCTGGCTTGCAATGTTCATATCCATATCGACGCGTCTAATAGTTTATGCAGCATAGAGGTGATAGTAAAAGTAAGTACTTTTTTTACATTATTGCATGTTGATAGATAAGGCTGCTAATCTATATCATGTTTACATAAGCATGTTATTATTAGAAGTAATTAGGAAGCTATACTGTTGAAGTTGCTACTGCATTTTTAAGTAGACTATTCAGCTAATCAATTGACTTACTCACTCTCCAAAAAAATGTGTGTAATTATTTGTTATTCCTTTGGTCTTATGTCTTTTCAAAGATCAAGAAATTTGAATATCTATTGTCTTTAGTTAAGATTTATTCAGACACCACATCAGAAGCAAAGCATTTGGACATATTTTTTTTTCATTTGTAAACGTGTCGGTCTTAATCTGCTCCAAACTGTTAACACAGTAAACGGTTACATTAAAAGGTGTTGCAAAATAAACATTTAGTTTATTCAAAAGAAATGCAAATTTTATTAAATCTCGCCAACTGGATTGAATCTATGTATCGAATTGGTACGTTTTTTGTGCAATGCATGATCGGGAAGGACGTGCGCCCTGCGCCTATAGCTCATATTGACCAGAAATGGCGCATAGAGTGACAAATGTAAGCGCCCACGTGGCGCACGATATTTTTCACATCGTTTCGAACCGTTTAGATATTGTCAAATGGATTTCCGATCGTGTTCCGTGCCGCCATGTGTGTGTACACAACTGTATAATGTTTCTCCAATCATAGGAGCACCTATATATTTTGGGACGTCTCGAGTGTTTTCCTATGGTAATAGAACCATGCGGTTTAACGTCTGGGGTGTTTTCCTATGGTAATAATAGAACCATGCGGTCCAACTGATAACCCAAAAAATGTAATTAACCATCATTCATGATATATTTTTTTTATAAAAAAACTTTAAATTTGTGAAAGGACAAGGTATGATAAGAGGCGTTTTTGGCCCCCTTCCCAAATAAGTTTATATATACATCATTGATAGCCTTAGTAAAGAAACTATTCAAAACTATGATTTTTTCATGTTCCGGTGAAAGGAAGGTTGCCTAGCAACGGTTTAAATAAATGGCCAAATTATCACATATGCATTGCTTTCTCATTATACATTAGCATAATTAAAAATAATATTGTTTGTTTAACACTAACTTGAGTTTGCAAATGAAAAGTCACTTCAATTTCAGTTTAAAAAATGCTTAGCAACAACCTAGCAAAAAAATTTTTGCCTGGCAACGGTTCAAAATTTGTAATTTCGGCCATATGAGGTATAGATATAGCAATATTTAAAAATTTAGCTACTGTAAATGATTTTTCTTTTATATATATGATGTCTGAGTCATCATTTGTTTTCTCAAGAAAATGAAATTGACCATAGCAACCAAAAAGTTGCTTAGCAACAGCCAAAAAAGATAGAAATTAAATTGAACTACAAAAAAAACCTTTTGATTTTTAATTGTACAAATTAGAGTAAATCAGGTTAGTAAGATTAATACATGAAAGAATAACTAGAAGTTAGAAATGAAAGCAAGTCACTTGTATATCATGCTGATAAAAAGATTAGCAACCAAAATAGTGCTTAGCAACGGTTAAATAATGTTTGGTTTTTTTTGTAAACCGAAGTAGGTTTTTGGCATTATTATTATTTCTTGACGATGTAAATATTAAATCTAATGCTGTTACCAAAAACAGGGTTGAGATCTTTAAAAAAAAATGTTTAACCCCGCCGCATTTTTGCGCATGTCCCAAGTCAGGAGCCTCTGACCTTTGTTAGTGTTGTATGATTTTTAATTTTAGCTTCTTGTGTATAATTTGGAGTTTAGTATGACGTCAATTATTAGTGAACTAGTATACATATTTGTTTGGGGGCCAGCTGAAAGTTGACTCAGGATGCGGAAGTTTCTTGCAGCATCGAAGACCCATTGGTGGCCTTCTGTTGTTGTCTCTTTGACACATTCCCCATTTCATTCGCAATTTTAGTATTAAATAACAGATAGCTATCAAAGAAATGGTCGGTTTATTAAAAAAAAAAAGGATAAATACAAATCATATTGTCACATATTAATTAGTAAGCATAAACATTAACAAGTTAATAGGTAAAATAAACAAGAATGTGTCTCCAGTATAGTTTACCGTGAAAATGGGGCAAAATCTCTAATTTGGCATGAAAATTAGAAATATCATACCATAGGGAACATGTGTACTAAATTTCTAGTTGATTGGACTTCAACTTCATCAAAAACTACCTCGACCAAAAACTTTACCATGAAGCGGGACATAAGGACGAACGAACGGACGGTACGACGGATTAACGGACGAACGAACAGACGGACGCACAGACCAAAAAATATAATGCCCATAATAGGGGCATAAAAAAACTGTAAGTTATAAAAGAAGTGGCGCACTTATTGTTCATAAATAATAGTTGAAGTTATGAATATAGCATTTCACATTTACATGATGATTACCGGTACATTGAAAAATGAAATTGATTAAAACTACTATTGAAGATTCAGTATCAGATTTATACAGTATGTATAGCAAATATGCATAGCCTACACAATATCATTGTTTGTCACTTAAAGAATCGTACACTGTGAACTTTTTAACACTTAACACAATATTTTAAAGACTGAAATGCTGAAAACAAAGTTCAAAGTTTTCGATGAGGTCAGGGTTTAAGACGTTAAAACTCATTAAGATATGTAGACGAAAGAGGCATGAACATCTTCAAGCTTCTCGAAATATTCATTATTTCTACGATATATATCCTGAAATTTGCACATTGATCGATCGCCGGTGTATAGTATCATGTGCAATCATACCACATCTCCTTATCTTATCCAAAATGTTATGCTTTTTTTTTTTTAAATGAAACAGTTGTTGGTAAGTAGTATTTCATGAAACCCCAAAACATTCGAATTTGAATAGAAACGTAGACATACTCCATTAAAGGGTCTCGGTGGTCGAGTGGTCTAAGAAGTTACTTCTGTAATCACTAGCCAGTCAACACTGATGTTGTGAGTTCGATCCCCGCTGGTGCGGGTGCACTCGTCCTCAACCTTAATTTCTCCTTTCAATGTTGATCTATTTATTGTTTCATTCTGAATGTCTCCACTTGCAGGACTGAATGTCCAGACAAAAGGTTTCAACTTTCAAGATTTACAGCCGATTTCATTGAGTGTGAAGCCAAAGGTAAAATCTTTGGTAAGCTTGATTGTTAGCTGAACCGTGTAGTCATTATTATGTAAGGTTTTCTACCCTCCTTTCGAAGTAGCATAGACCATCAGACAGATAGATTGGTAATCTGCTGGACTAGTATATTCTTAAAGGAGGGTAGTTAACCTGACAAAACAATGACTTTATGGTTCATCTAACAATCAAGCTAACTAAAAATATTACCTTTGACTTCACACTCAATGAAATCGGCTGTAGTATTCACCAAGTTCAACCTTTCCGGTATTGAATAAATATTTGAAGTTTATTATAAAAATCTTATTTATTGCATTAGGGATATAAAACTGAAGTACTAGTAGTGCAAGTTGTGCCTACAATAGCAAGTGAGAGGGAAAACAAGTTCAACTACCGTTTTTGGTGAATATTCAACAACTACCCTAATTGTTTTTAAAGTAGCAAGAAATATTGACTAAGTCCAAAAATCTGACATTTTTAGAATATTTGAAGAATAATAGAAATCCGATGGCAATGCATGCTTCAATTATGTGTACAATAAACCTATTAGGTGTTAAAGCTGTATCTCCAAAACTGTAGGAGGATAACCGACTCTTTATATTTATAGCTTTTACCAAAAATACCGAACATTTAAAGAAAATTTTATTAAAAGATCAAAACTCTGTAGACATACACACCTCTATTATAAATAAAAAGCTTTTTAGGGCAAAAACTGAAGGAGATAGCTAGACGTATATGTCCGGACAGAAAAAGACAAACGGACGGATGGATGGACGGACAGATCTAAATAAACGAATGTGCTCGACATTTTGTCCCGTGAGGGGAGGGGGAATGTGAAATAGTATTAAGAGGACATAGTGTACATGTACATTAAACAGCTAGGTAAAAAGTACCAGTGCACTCCAGGAATCGGTATAGGTTTGGCATGAAATTTTGTCACTTATATAGAACTCCAGACAAAACAAAATACACATTCGAAATGGCAAACAAATACACATGTTTTTGTAGCGCATACTTCATAAGTTTGTGTGCCATGGGTCTTATCCAATTTGTATTTATGCAAGTAAAATATGTTACAGGTGATTTTATTACTCCTAATTCAGTCTGTTCAAATAACTATTAAAGTAGGGACATTGCACTGGTGAAGTTCTAAACCTTATGGTAACAAAATTGTGCATGAAATGGACATGATACATAAATCTATTTTTCTGTAGATGGTTAAATAGAAAATTTCAAAGTGCAAAATATATACGTTTTGATGAAATGATTTTCTTCAGAACTACAAAAAGAGTTTGAATATATTGAGAATTTATTATAAAATTCATTTGTAAGATTTAGTTGAATATTTGAAAATTATAATGAATAAAAATTAATTCACCATATTACAAGGGACACAACTCTATTTGGCTGCACAGTGTTAGACTATTTTGATCATTATGGGTCTAATTTCACGTACAACATTTTTTTTTAAGAGAATGACATGTCTTGATGACTGTAAAAGACATAAAACAATCCGTACGTGATATTCTGATCAATTGTGGATCCCGGAATGATTTCGTACCCGTGTCGTTCACTGTGACGTATTATAATGACTTGTCAAAATATGTAAACAATCGGATTATTTTTCAAATTTTTAGACATGAGCGCCAACGTAGACCACCATGATATTTTATTATGTGAAAGATACATGAGAGTACAGTTGATGGTTGGAAATTTCAAGATGGTCTACGTTGGCGCTGATGTCAAATTTTGTCTCCGAACATGACGAAATTGTAGATTTTTTACACTTTTCGTCGTTTAAGGCTTTTCAAGGTCTCAGTTTGAACATATTTGAGTACATAACACCTTAAAATAAGATTCTACATGGACGAACAGATACTGCAGTTAATTACACAGGCGTGATGGGTTTCAACTTCAAAGTTTAAAAATTCTCGAAAAAGGGGGGCCAGAAACGGCCCTTATCATACCTTGTCCTTTGGCTATAACAGACGAGATTTAACTCTAATAATAATCTTTTAATTTAGTTTAGCTTGCTATTGTTTCGATTGAAAAACCCTGAAGCCTTTTTATGAATATAGTTTTTGTCTCCATAAAAGGCGCTTAACTGTCCTTGTCATTTTTTGGTCTTTGGCTCGTTTTGACATTTTGTTAACATGTCTTTAGCGAATATTGTTTTGTTCTATCAATTAATGGTACTCTCTACTGTTAATCTTGTCATCGTGATGAAGTAATAATAATAATACAAGAAGTGCAGAGGAAGTGCCTGAAATGTCCTCTAATACGGAACGTCTGGAATAAGTATGGTATCGACGAAGACCCAAATTTAATGTTAAAAAAAACAACCATGAACATGAACAAGCCAAGGCAACAGTACCAGTTTAAACATTGTAAATACAGGTTATCTTTAATATTGTCCATTTTGGAATAAGTTATTGTGTATTCATTGAAATTACAGAATCACAGGAACAATATCCATGATATTATTTAAAATCATATAGATTAAAGTACCAACACCTCTTTGCCAAAAAATAATGATACTTTTTATTTTTTTACAGAAGACAACTCAAATGGTCCACTCATTGACAACATGGCCCATTATTTTTTAAAATGGCCCATTGAATTTATTTTGAGGGGCCCTGGGCCCATAGTGAAAAAAACCTTCCAGATCACTGAATTGAACCACACACTATGCGAATGCACACTTAGTCAAAATGGTACGTTCTAGAAAGAACAAAACAGAAAAATACTAGTTTTGTTAGACTACTGATTTGGTATCATAAAGTTTAAAACTGGAACACATGCCGTTTTTTTTGTGAATTACACTCATATTGTACCGGTCAACCAATTCGTGATGGTAATCGACTGCAGTTGTTCTTTTGCATAAATTGTTAGTGCTCGTATAATATGAGAATGTAAGATCATGCTAACGTCATATGATTGGATAGAAGGTATATATGATATGCTGAAAAAGGTAAGCTGAATTTGTCATAAATTCTAGTTTCAAGTCTTGTCGATATCAAGGAAAAAACCTAAAATTTGAAGCTCATTTTCCAGTTTCCGTAGTTTCCTCAATTTTAAGTTCCATCGTGTTGTTGGTCATTGAATAGAAAGAAATCATCATTGTATCTGAAATTGACACTGACAAATTATGCGTTTTTTTCTTTTTGTCTTTGAACAAGTTGAAAATGAAACATGTATCATGAGTACAACATTCGGCCGAAAGGACTACAGTATCAATTAAATACCGAATATTTGATAAACAATCTAAATACAAAAATATATTAAGGATAAGCATTGTTATGATTTTAATCACAGTTTATTTGGTTTTTAAAAATACAAGAAATTCCTCAACCGTGTTTACTTACAACTTTCGTTTTTGTAGAGACAGATGTGTTTAAGTGAATAATGTTTTCAATCGTTTACTTGAGTATTAGGATTAATAGAACACATTAAAGTTCAAGTATATGTAAAAAAAGTAAACATAACTATATATATATATTTAAATGACGGATTTGTTACCTGTACTAAAGAAAGTAAGTTAAAAATTGTATACACTTTGATTCCCTTTATCTATTGACAGTTATAATAATGAATAAAACATGATATCCATGTACACAAGTTTAAAAGAACAACCACATGTCACATATACAATTACATGAATTACATAAATCATGTTTAGTAGAGTGTTAAGTTAAATGACATTTTTTGTATATATTTCGCGTCTTACTTATATATTTTTGTTTGAAAACATTCATTGACCATAACAGGGGTGCATTCGTTTTAAAAGAAAATGTTTTGATATCTATGATCTTTAATAATGTTATCAAGTTAAATGCGAACTTGATGTACAACTGTCTCAGAAAAAAATTAACTTCATATAGTTAAACTTTGCTCTTTTAACTTGATTCAATACATGATAACGCTTATTACATTTCTAAATATTACTACATTCCTGCTCTACAAACATTTGTTCCTGAAGAATGTAAATACTAAAAAAGGGTGTGGGTTATAAGTGATATAGAGTTTTATCTTTTATTCATATATACATATTAACATGTACTTCCGGTTTTTAATCTCAATACTTGATATATAACTAAAGGGTCCACATGGTAAAATAAACTTTTTCCCAAGCAATGATATGGACGTTTTCAGGAGGCGGTTCATCATTAAGCTCTAGTCGTGCTAGACCACGATCGCACCACGCTCACCACAATCTAAAATAAATTCAGATCGTGGTGTGATCGCGGTATGAGCGGCATGAAAATGGGAAATTTTCGTTGCTATCACAATGCTACTACGTCCACATTACGCTTCTACAACGATCCCGCTACGATAATACCACGTTCTCACCACGCTTATTCTGCGACCTCACTACGATTATCACGATTTTTTTACGTTCATCACGTCATCACTACGTGGTGCGAGCGTGGCCTAGTGGGACTGCAGTATTAGCGTTTATCTGCTTGCAAGATATAGAAGGACATGTTTCTACTATCGCTATAAGATGTAAAATATATATAGAATAGCGGCGTTTTTGTTTTTGATAATTACTTTATCAACAAGAATATGAAAGAAACCCGCTAGGAATTATCAAAAAATAAAATGCCATGATTATTTGTATTGGCAATTTGTCAAGGAAAATGACATACTCTTTAAAAGTTGCAATATAATGACATTTGGCTATCTCAACTTTTTATTATCAATCATTACAGATCTATTTCATTGTTGTAGCATTTAACTGTAATAATGCCTCGAATGCCTCTTTTGTGACCTTCGCTTTTAACAACCTAATAATAAAAGAAGTATTTGATTTTTGATAAGGTCACTAAATAAATGCCCACAAAAGCAGTTAAAACAAGAATGATTTTACTACACAAACTGTGTAGTTGGTACTTGCCGATTTTCCGTATTTTTGTATGAAAAGATGATGCTAGTAGCCGATACCTGTCTATTGTATTATCAAAAATGTTATATAGAAAATTTCCAGCAGTATCTGCGTATCAAGTTTCTATCTCCAAAAGTGATCCGATCCGATATCCTCAAGCTTGCATTTCCTAGCCTGATTTCCTTAAAAGAGGGTTGCTGCGTACATCATTATACAAAGAAGGTATTGATTTAAGTTTCCAATTTGGGGAGTCGAAGTAAACCCTTCGAACAAATTACGGCAAAAACACGAGTTGTTTGATCGTAATGGAATAGTTATATGATTCGCATATGACAACGGTTATAACAACAGATATGTTCTAACTGTTGTAACCACAATCCCGTGCTCGTTCACCAAGGTGCCAAAGTTGAAGTAGGCACGTTTTAACATATCAAAATGAAGAAATAAGTATAAACAATCAGGTTGATGACAGCAAATTTAACAGTAAATTTACAACAAGATGAGCAATAAAATGATATGTAAATACAAGCAAAGAGTATATTCTGTATACACTTATATTTTTCGAATTTCACCATCCCCAAAAACAGTAATAAGAAACAGAAATATTAATTCCATTTGATTTTGATGAATTTCTTTTTTTCAACACAAACGAAAGTTTTGGTATTTTTGGTCCTTAATGCTCCTCAACTTTGTAATTGTTTTGCTTCAACTATTTAGATCTATGCGTCATTGATGAGTCTTATGTAGACGTGTCTGGTGTATTTTATTATAATCCTGATACCTTGATAACTATTCTTTTTATATTTTTCACATTATATGCAATACATTTCATTCAGATGCAAATAATGGGACATGATATGATATAGAATTAAGACAAAAATTTATGGAAACTCTTTGACAATACGTTTGATTTTTGTGTGTATCTGTTCGCTCATATAACTTGCATGTACTGTATTATAGTCTTCATAAAACGTAAAAAAAAAAAGACATATAAACAATTGATTAAAAATCCAGCAGTAATTCCAACTGAACAACTTTCACTCATAACCGCAAGGATATACTTATACAAACAAAACAAAGCACTTTGCGAGTAAGTTTGTTGAAAAAATAATTGCTACTTAAAGTTTGTGATGCTTTAATATGTTATCTGGAATGAAACACAGTTGTAATTGGATAACAAATGGCGTTGTTGATACGGTTGACAATGAGGACAGTCTTCATAAATACGTTCTAGACATTTCATGTGTTTGCTTTGAGTATTCAATAAATATAATTAATGCAACTTAAATTAGGGGTAAGATCAGTTAAATGTTTAGATTTCATATAACAATTGAAAACATTTAACTGAAGTAAAAAGCACGAAATACAAATGGAAAAACGATAGACTTGGCAGCACAATGAAATGAACAATACTATGCCACAAATGGAGTAGGATCTACTTACCCTTCCGCACCACCTGAGATCACTCCCAGTTTCGGTAGGGTTCGTGTTGCTTAGTATTTTTTTTATGTTTTGTCTTTTGTACTATTAATTGTCTGTGTGTTTTTTTTTCTTTTTTAGCCATGACATTGTCAGTTTATTTCGATCTATGAGTTTGACTGTCCCTCTGGCATCTTTCGGCCCTCTTTAATAGTATGCACTTATATCTGCACATTTGCACTGAAAATACACTATTTATCAAAATATTAATCAATAATAGGACATAGCGCAAAATTTTCAGAGCAGACCACTATTTTGGACTATAAAGATAAAAGACAGCGTAGATTTTTATTAGTCGTCTGTGACGACAACGCAAAGTATCTTTTATTTTCAATTTGTGATTTTCATCGTCGAGTTAAGGAGCAACAGTTGTTAACCGATCTTACAATTTTAAAATTCTATGAGACGATAAATGAAAGGGTAAACACCAAACACTAGGATATTCTCTGGAAATAGCAGCAATTTTAGTCTTTTTTATCATATTCTGTGTGATCAATTTTTCAACATACATGAGCATAATGCATGAGCAATCACATGTAAACGTTACGATGGGAAAAGCATGAAAAGGGATATGTGGTATCATGTCGCATTGTTACTGGACGTTGCAATTGGAAATGTGAAGTTTTACGCTTGTTATAGATTGTAGTTACAAGTTGTAAACCTCTTCAACTTCTGCAAAAAAAAAACCTACTATTCTTCTCACCATAATACGGTTTTTGATAGTATTCTTTTTTTTCGCAAGTTTACTAACGCCTGTTTTATTCTTTTATATGTACGAAAATGAATTTCCTGTCAACCATAACGTATCTTGAGTGTCTCATTAATTAATTGGTTGTAGTAAACAACGAGTAAATCCCCTCGGGGTTGCTGTTACTTTATCTAATGAAAGTAACAAACTTGTTTTCTTTCATGAATCTAAGTTGACTAATATTCTCAATTTTAGTACACGACATTTAATATCGAAAATTAAATGCTGAATATATCTATTGTATATTGGAATATATTTTATAATTGTATTTCTAGAATCACAATGGACACAAACTGTAGAAACCAAGAAAATGACGACCATTATAATTTGTATGGAATACGGAAAATAAACTACTGGGACAAATACGGTGTTCGCCTTTTTCCTTATCGTGGAAAGCGCCGTTTCACACCATCAATAAACCAATCATCCGACGGAGGTATCATAATCTCAAATGACGTGTTTGGACTTACAATCAGACAGTTTGAACAAACATTTAAAGATTGTTTAGAAAAAAGGAAAAAACAAGAACAATGGATCCTTAACCTAAGATATCCTGATAAATCTTCAAATGCATATCTGATATACTTACAGAATTGCACTGACAGCCGTAAAGGTAAGTACTTAGTTATCTCTAAACAAAAGTCTAAACAATAGCAGGTAGTATCTAAATGTTCTAAAGGCATACACGCAGAAATCAAACAGATCGTTTTTGTGACTATCATGACTATATCATGATCGTTTTTGATAAACAAACAAAAAATAGATTGATTCTTTTTTTAAATGATATTCGAACAGATTTGGAGCAGACTATTGCAATATCCAAAACTATTGAAAAGCTCGTAAATCATCATTTTGTAATTAAAGACAACAGTAGTATACCGCTGTTAAAACTCATAAATCCATGGACAAAAAACAAAATCGGGGTAACAAACTAAAACTGAGGGAAACGCATAAATATAAGAGAACAACGACACACCACTACAATGTAACACACACAGAAACGGACCAAGCATCAGACAAAATCCCACGAGAATAACAAATATAACATCAAAACCAAATACATGAATTTGGGATAGACAAGTACCGTGACACGTCTTATCGCAATGTCAATTTACACTCAAAAATAAGAGAAAACAAACGACGCAACGTTAAATTATAACACACATAGTTCTAAACGAACTATAATATAACAATGGCAATATTCCTGACTTGGTATTTTAAAAAGGTTCAATAATCTTAACATCTTGCTAACAGGAAATGTACTAAATATGATATTACGATTATTTTGATTTTATTTTCCAGTTAATTTTGCACATTTTACTACGAGGCGCAATATTCATGAGTTATGATTAAGTATCATAAACGATACATGACTTACAATTGTCAAAGGTAAATGATATTTCCCTCTTAAAAGGCTTACCATTTGTAAACTAATCGAATCGACATCAAACAACATATCTTGGTGAGATAACTTTCACTATAATATATATAATGTCATTAAATTGTTTTAAGATGAATATCTTTTTTTGTATAGATAACTCGTCTTGGCCTGACAATATTTTCAAGGACAAATATGTATACGAACATGCAATAAATACAGTTGGCTCTGAAATAGATATTCGTACCAGACAAAGATTACTTAGTATTCATGATACAATCGACAATGTAGGGTCCCCTGATATTACACAGATTTTAAGTGGAAGCTTAGCAGAAGGACTAGATTTACCAGGAAGTGACGTCGATATTATGACTATTATGGAACCTTTCGATGTGCATCGGACGATAAAGAATATCAAACACCCAATACAAAATGATACTCTAGTTATGGAAACAGATACTGACCACCCTGGATTTACTAGACTCAGACGGGTAATGCAAGGGTATGAAGAATCTGACTTTATACCAAACGAATACTCAAAAAGGGCCAGAGAAGGTTCATATTTATCCGTTAAAGATTTTTCTAATGTAACAAAAGAGGAATATCGATTAACAAAGATTCAAACATATTCACACGGACCTTGTCTGTCTGACAGGGATCAGTATGTAGATATTGCTTTTAGCTTAAGAAGTAAATGTTTACCTTATCAAGCCATCCCATGGTCGTTCCGTCACAGAAACCAATGGCCACCTAATGATGTTATTGACAATATTATAAATAACGGATGTTTGTTAGTTCCTATCGGACCAAGGACTGTTTCAGATAACCTCTTTTTATGGAGACTATCGTTCTCGGAAGCAGAAAAACACCTTGTTCATTCGTTTAATTTTACTCAACTTTTATGTTACGGTCTCCTAAAACTAACATTAAAGCGTATCATTAACGAAATCGATGACATTAAGGATTTGTTGTGCTCATACTTTCTTAAAACTGCTTTATTCTGGGTCTCGGAGGAAGTCGATATTGACACATTTCAATTACCAAATTTGTTTGTGTGTCTTTGTCTATGCCTAGATAAAATAACTTCATGGGTAAAAAAATGTTACTGTCCGAACTATTTTATACCTGAGCACAACATGTTTCTCGGAAAGATAACTCTGGATGACAATGAACTACTACTACAAGTTCTAGACAGCATATCAACTGGTGGTCTTGATGAATTGATATCGAATTTATTTCCATCTAAAAGTGAGAATTGTTGTTTATTAAGTACAGGCTGTGATATTTCATTCATTAGGTTAGACTTCCTTTTTTACAGAATATGTGTGTTAGTGACAGAGAAAGATATTTCAAGTTGTTACAGAGTTCTATCAATTACTGAATCTTTAATTAGGTCTGAATCGTGTACATTTATTATTGATGCGTGCAAATATTATCATGCTAAAATAAGTCAATATGTAGCCCAACTACTTCCAATACCAACGACTAATCGTGAAACGTACACGATATACAAACTGTTTCATTCACACTTACAAGACGGTATTAAGGCAGATGCTGTATCCGGTTGGTTGTTATACGCTTCCTTTTATTATATGTCTGGACAGTACAGAGTAACACTGAGCTTGATAGATTATGTTTTATCCAGAATAACACCTGCTATGATGAATTTGGGCTGTCAAAATTATGACGAAGGAGATATAAATAGGTACAGACATCATGTTCATAACTCAGTAAATTTGATTGCAAAGACAAAAATAGCCACAGTAGGCTGTGTTACGTACATGAAACAATCACCAATTATACCATTCGAACTACAGTTGGAGGTTGAAAATGATAAAATCATCATACCCCATTTTGTTCTGTCTCATTGTCTTCGATGTTTATGTTATCATCATTTGGGGGATACTTTCAACCGGCAACAGGCACTATGTGATTTATTTCGTACTGTAAAAAATAATGTTTTAATTAAAGAGGACGAATTGTCTGATTCAGTTACAATACTTGGAGTATGTTACGAGATATCAGGTGACAAGGATAAAGCTTATCAAAGTTATCAAAAAGCTTTGCATAATGATTACAAAGTATGTCAATCTGCAGAAAAACGGAAATTAACACTGTTTGTTGACTAATATATTCTTTAGTGTTGTAGTTCATTGGTTTCTAAGAACTGTTAACCCATTTGAAAAGCTGTATGTTAAGAAAGAGAATACTATATTGTTTTTGGGACTTTTAGTGTGTACTATTTTTTAGTTTACAACTATGATAGAGTATAAACTCGTGTATTTGCAGAATAAGGGTTTATTTGTATTGCCCATTCATATATCCTTTAATTATTTTCAATAACATAACATAATTTGCTCTGTCTATAGTACATATAAAAATAAATATATGCTTGTACATATTACATCTTTACATGTAGTAGTTACATGATTGGAAGTTTTATATATTTTCTGACAACACACACCATAACGTATTTTGTGTTATTGTTAATTGTAGAGTTTGAAACATACATTTACACATTGATTGTTTTCAATAATATTAACACTATAATACACTCATTTAAGGTAACTGGTATAATAGTTTGTTCTTCAGAGGCACGTTTTATCTACCGGAAACTCTTCAATTATGCTCGAATACAAAAGTTGAAAAGGCCAAGTAATTAACGAAGCTAAGAAGCCTTCAGAACATATGATTCGATAGTTTTTTTCTACTTCATTTAAAGCAAATCTTTCTTCATGCAGAGCAGTTTTCAATTCCTTCGGTATATTTAATATGATATCACACTTGCACTGTTAGTAACCCAGTTAGTGACGAAGAACCCCACTCGTTTTCTTCAAATCTGCGTTCGATGAATATAGAATTATTTAGGCATTTAAGGGAGAACTTTGTTGAGGTTTCGGAATTTGTGTCAGATGACTCCTTATTGTCCATATTAGGGAATTATATGCTACTGTCAAACACGTTAGATATTTAGCTAGCTAGGAAACCATCTTTAATCTACCATGTTATACTTAAGGTAATTACTGTACCATGTCAGGAACAGGAATGGGCACGACTTCTACAAATATAATCGATTAAGTATCGATAACGTGAAGGATTTTATAAAATCAATTAGTAATCGATTACTCAGAATTTTGTATATAATCGATTAGTTTGTCAAACGTTATTACATTACATTTTAATAACTGTTATGTAATTGTTTAAAAAAAAATCACATTACCATAGTTTCTATATGAAGCTCACATATCTAAACAGTATTGGCTATTTATACATATTTTTAAAGTCTACACTACTAAAATAACAAGATACAATTGATTAGCAGGCATGAATTAAAAATGACAAATCGATTTATTTGACGTTATATATACATGATTTGTATGTTTTCCATATCATTAACATCACAAATAGTTAACAAATTCTTGGTCGGTTCCTCAACCAGTACCGATATTTTATGTTACATGTAGTTTCTACTTGTAGTTACCTGTTACCTTCTGTAAATAAGCCGATAAGGAGAACCTTTGAATTTTTCTAGTAGTTAGTATCATCTGTGTTACATTACATATAAACAAAGATGATGTGGTATGATTGCCAATGAGACAACTCATTACAAGAGGTAAAATGACACAGAAATTAAGAACTATAGGTCTGCGTACGGCCTTCAAAAATGATCAAAGGCCATACCACATAGTCAGCTATATGAGGTCCTGAAATGAATATGTTAAACAATGCAAACGGGAAAACTAAAGGACTTATTGATGTACAAAAAATGAACAAAAAACAGATACTAGTATGTAACATATACAGAAACGTCAACCAGTGATATGCAGGCTCCTGACTTGGGACAAACATACATAATTTGGCAGGGTTTAACATGTTAACGGGATCCCAGATAGATACTAGATACTCATCAGACAATTACAATTACAAATACTACACAGAGTGGACGTGGCCAGGTATTTGTATATCGCAACAACAAACAAACACGCAGTACATATATGAAAGTACTCGCAGATACTGACAGCTAGTTCAAAGCCATTAACAACTTATAAAAAAATATGCCTCTTAGACTAAATTATCAATCAGTACACACGCAACATCCTATGGATTGAGAATGACGACGTCATACACAAGCAGAGATAAACATGACCTTGTGCAATGCCTAGATACAGGTATCGACAGATCTTAGATCCATGAATATGTATGTAGTAGAGAACTGATAAGAAGTAGTGGATTCGTAAACAATAATCAACGAGCGACTTTAGTCGCGAGTTGATTATCGTTTTCGAATCCACTACTTCTTATCAATTCTCTAGTTTAACCCATTTTTAGTAAAACGGCTATCTGTTTCATGATCTGACAATGAATCAACGGTATTTCATGAAAATAATTTCGTATTTTGTCTTTTTTCTTCTCTAATAGCTGGAAATGATTAGTTCCACACGGTTCACATTTATATTTAACTTAATATAAGTTCAATTTAACTTAAATGTGTTGTTATCTGCCCTTTTTATTGCCAGATTTTATATTATTTTGTAAATTATTATTTCATTTAATGTTTAATCATTACAAATAATTAGTATTGATTGGATTTTAGTATTTATTATCCATTCAAAAAGACATATAATTAATGTATGGATTTTTTTTTTTATCTTTTTTGAAAAGTTAAAAAGAATTAATTACCAAATTTAGAAACCTTTAATATGTACATATCTACTATTCAGCAAACTAACGAGCAAGTCAGTGTCGTTTAAATGTCTCATTTGATTGAAATTAATAAAGATACAAAAAAATGTAATTGAAATTACAACACACATTCAAAATGACTAAAACATTTAACATGAATGAAGTGTAAATTTCACAATAATACCACTTCACTAGACACTAGTTGATGATAAAATAGATACAATGATTGGTCTGAATTGAAACATTATATATAAATTTTGTGTCAACTGGTTCCCTTTCATTATGTTTTGAATATTTTAACGTTATTTTATGTGGCACCCATCGTCAATCAGTTAATGAATTAGTAGTCTTTTCTATACTTTATGTTCCTAACATAGCAACACTTCTGCTAATAAACAACTAAAACACAAACGTATGTTTGTCGACTAGCTTGCTGCTTGTGTATTTTATGAACTGCCGGTTTTATCAAACAAACATGTACAAACATGTCACATCAATACACATTAAAAATTGTGGCAATCATAATGCCTTCTTATACCTTCTACTTATATCTAATTGTTTCGTGGCCGTTCAGGAAAAACTACTTTTAGAAACATATGTCCTTTTGCCAATGCCAGGCGAAACCCCAAGTGTTGGACCGCACTTAATAAAAGAATGTTAAAAAACATTAAAAACTTTTAAATGCAAATAATCTGCTATCAGTCAAAAGACTGCGGCTAAATGAAAATAATTTGAAGACAGAAATGAGTCTGAAATAACCAAATCCGATTACGTTTGTATAGCCATACCGCCTATATATAAAAAAGAGTTTTAACTTTAATGCTCATTTGAACATACTTATATACTTAATATTTAAAAAACGTTTCTTAACGTACATGTTAAAAAATTTGATGTTCACTCAAGTAAGGCAGATCTAGAAATGACCATATATACACCTATCATTTAACACAATAATTTTTCCCGCCCAAAAAATTCATACGCCTTCGAACTACTACGTGAGAACACAATTAATTCCCGTTACAATACGTGCCACGGAAATAAGGATGTCTTCTCTATACTTTAGGTTCCTCACATAGCAACACTTCTACCAATAAACAACTAAAACACAAACGTATGTTTGTCGACTAGCTTGCTGCTTGTGTATATAGAAAACAACAAAGATAGCTACATGTAGACTGTATAAACAAATAATTTCAAATTAAACAAAAACTTCTTAACACCAAACTTGCGATTCATAAATGATAAACCTAATTGCTTCGACACTTTTAATCTGTTTTCAATAGAATCAGTCACATAACCATCTTTACTAGAATCGGTGTTCCATCTACCATGGCGCTTTCAGCACTTTTCATTAACGTCAGAATTAACCGCCGCAGTGTCACCACCAGACCTCAAAGAGCGCAAACCAAGATTTAACTCTGGAGCAACTAATGTCAAACGCTTCAGTATGCATTCCCTAGCTGTTCGATAGCTGATCAGTTTAATAATCTGAATTAAACCAGACTTATTCTTAGATTTATACAATGGACGAAACAAATACTTGTCTGAAAAAATATCTAAATGCGCCATACCAACATACTTTAATAACATGTCAAAGGGACAAGCCCGTGATAGACCTTTAGGAACTAAAACTTCATCTCCAGCTCTATATTGGTCAGTTTTGCTCTTATTAATCTTTTTAATAGTTATCTTTAAAAATAATGTCGTTACACTTCAGATTACTCAACTCACTAAATCTAAGAAAAGCGCTATAACTCAGTAAAATCATAGCCATATCCCAAACTACTGTCAAATCATTCGACCCTTGCAACATAAAACATAAACTTATCAAATTATCATTGGTGACAGGATCTTTCTTTACAACTGGAGCTTTAGCAGTACGTTTAGCCGACTCAACTATATTTTTTTTTACAACTGATCTGACATGTCATGACCCATTTAATGGAATAAAAAACACTATCGATTGTACTGTATGTAGCACCTGAATCAGGCAAATGAACTATAAAGAAACATGAATAGGTGAGGCTGGCAATAATTCAAATTATGTTCAAGCGAGAATGTTTTCCATTTTTTAAAAGCATAATTATATTTTCTAACAGTACTGTCACTTCTGGCATCAAGTAGTCTCGACGAAAAACTATCCACCAAATCATGTAAAGGATGATCCTCTTCGATACCACTATCCTCAACGGCTTCTGTTACAAAACGTCCAAGCGTTAACTCTGTACAACAATACAAAATAAAATCAATCAAATCTGATCTTAAATAAAATCAAGGAAAATTTGATATATTTCCCGAATACACCATTATTTCCCCTTCCGGGAACAACAGGGCTATTGGTCATCATATGATGCTTGTCTGTTATTAAATGATTCAAATTGCCAAAAATATCATGTAACATCAACCAATAAGGTGAAGAATACCACAATGGATCCACCAATGTACAATTTGCCTAATCACTGCAAAGTTATCTTATAACCTTACAAACAACATTTGGTGGTGGTACTAACCAATTGTTTTCACCAAACTAGTTTTGTGAGAACGCATCAATTGCTTCTGTATTCTTACACCAACATTTAGAATTAAATCTCGAAAATTTAACCTTGTAATATGTACACGAAAAAAAAACTGTTTTTAACACAACTTCTGCATCTTTATAAAAAAATACAATAATAAGTACTGACAAACGTACCGGTTTCCAGCGCACCAAAAATCTATAAGTTTGAAAACCAATCACAATGCAATACTAGCTGTATTCGTCGTCAGATGTTATCTTATGTGTTGTGAACAACAAAAAATCAAAACTTTGAAATATTATACAGGGATATGTGATGTAAGTAACAATATGAAACCGGTATTCTCGGAATGAACATATCTTCGTTTGACACTATGGCTCCTGTGATTAAAGCTTGAACATTTGTGTGTAAACATATTTTTTTTAATAAATCATTATGTATAGCTAAAAGAGTATATAGCTACGAAATATATCAGTAATTCAATAATTGTATTAAGAAACCAAAACCGTGGTTTTTCTAGAAATCCTTCTCCCTAAATTCAAAGATTAAGTACGAAAAAGAGGGGCAAAAGATACCAGAATCACTTTCAAACTGACAAGTAGGTAATAGCCTGACAATGTAATGGGCAATACAAAACAAACCAAAAAAAAAAAATAACAAAAATAGCAGACAATCAAAAGTCAAAAAACAAAACTTGGAAACTAAAGACTGAGCAACACGAACCAAGGCGACTATGTAACATGCATAGTATCAAATGAATATGTATAAAACAACATAAGGTCAGTGAATACACTAAAGGAAGAAAGTTCATTATAAGTTGTTAAATAGAACAACTAGTTTAACAAAGGTTAAAGGAGTTTGAAAAAAATAGAGTATTGTTACTACATAAAGGAAAACGATTTGATTGTGGATGTAAATCGATGGCTACTCGTAACAAAGTTTTGTCCAGTTTTGAACATGAATTTATTTTTAATTTCTAATAATAATGTATACATCTAATATAAATTTTGACTCCGATAGACTAAACATGGATCAAGCGGTAATTAAGAGTATACATACGATATGCAATAGAGAAAATACATATGTTTACCTGTTTGAGGCTTTACCTGTGCACACATATATTTTCATTACTCGTGGATAATTACAGTATTTATAATGATATCTCTTTCAGTACAACAATTAAAGTTTCGGTTTAGTGAATACCTATCACCTTATTTTACAACTTAATAAGAAAACATACATTTGAGAAGCAGAAAATTTTTCAACGACACACATTTGTAGTCATTATGGTTATACACGGTAAGAATGCAATGTTTAAAATTATTTTTACAATCATCATTGTTTACCGATTTATTTTAATATCTGTTTAGCAGCTGTGTTATTTGTTAAAAGGGATTATTCATCTCAATACACAAGTATGCTAACATGTCAAAACGTTATTGTTTATCGTTAAGCTGATTTTATTTAACAGTTAAATTGATCACTTAAACTGAACTGTGTAATTAGTTTACGAATTTTACTATGAACTAAATTAATATCATGTTCGAATCAAACCAATGGTCACTCACTTATAAGGAAGATTACTTTTTTTCTTATTTCTAGACATCAACATATGTCATTTTTATAAATTTCCTATTTACAAATCTTTGACATTTTCAAAAAAAATCTATGGACTTTCTAATCCCAGGCATATATTACCTTAGCAATATTTAGCACAACTTTTTGGAATTTGGGATCCTCAATGCTCTTCAACTTTGTACTTGTTTGGCTTTATAAATATTTTGATATGATTGTCACTGATGAGTCTTATGTAGATGAAACGCGCGTCTGGCGTACTGAATTATAATCCTGGTACCTTTGATAACTATTTACACCACTGGGTCGATGCCACTGCTGGTGGACGTTTCGTCCTCGAGAGTATCACCAGCCCAGTAGTCAACACTTCTGGGTTGACATGAACAAATGATGAATATCAATTATATGGTCTTTTTTTTATATAAATTTCCTGAAGTGTTTACAAAACTTTTAATTTTTGGAAAAACTTTCTAATTCAGTAATAGATTGCCTGAGCCGTATTTGGCACAATTTTTTGAAAGTTGGACCCTACACTTGACCTACTTTGTCTTTTTGTCAGAAATGCATTATACGAAACGTCGATACGGATACGCCAAATACGTGAATTATTCAAATGCTAAATAGTAGCATTCATTGCAGTAATCGTGAATAATACTTGCCGAAAGTCGGTTGTTCTTTTGAGATACAAAGGCTTCATTGACAAATTGAAATTGGACACCATGATATAGTCAAGAGTTCTGAAAGTTGCGTTGATTACAAATTAATCAATTAGTCTCAGTAAAAAATAACAACTTCACAAAGGAATATTAATATGTATCTATAGAGCCATTAAGTTAAAAGATTTACACCTCTCTTTGGTGTGTTTTTTTTTCTAAATCAGGGCATAGTTATAAAGTTAAAAAGTTATAATGAAAGATTAAGACTGTTTACATTGTCCAAGTGATTATAAAACTATTGAGAAAATGCAAAAGAGACGGCATGAAACATTATCAAATGAGACGAAAGGCAGAGAAGACAAACGATGAGAATTCCACGTTTCACTTCCGATTAACAGTGTTTAATACATTTCATTTGATGTACAAAAGTAATTTCTTTTTTTTTTAGAACAATTGGAATTTCTATTTATCGCCATTTTTAATTGCACTTCCATTTTCCAATCAATGACTTGTCTATGTTATTTTTACACAATATTTGTATATCATTTAGAGTTAAATTTTATCAACTTCCTTATTTTTTTCAATGAAAATTCATACAATTATATTTCAGGTCACATTGAATACCTGTTAGCTCTCATTTTTACAGTATTTTTCTGTTGCTATAGCAGTGAAGGTAATTAAGTGTTTAAATAATTATAGCGAACAATATTTTAGCATTGATAAAGATGGTCAATTCGTGTTTTCATAATTCTGACATACATTATCTGCATGGTACGTCGAGTTCCATATCATACAGGAGTATGTTATTTATAATTATTTCAATATGTTCATACAGCGTTATTATTTTTATATTCAAATGTGACGTTGCGTATTTTATACTTAACAGACATCGAGATATTTCGCTTGTTTGCTTTTTTATAGATAAAAATTAATGAAATAAAAAAGGCAATACTTTCAAATGAAATGCAAAATATTTATAGTCATGCCAAAAGATATAAGACCGAACAGTACAACGGGAAAAATATGCAAATCTTTAATATACAACATCAGCAACTGATTACCAAATATAAATGACTTATCACAAGTCGCTCCCATTAAATTGACCTATATATAACAAATATTACCATGTTACTATGCAAAGGTTTTTAAGTAAATAGACCATGACGTAAGTGTATGTTCAGAATAGTATTCATAGAGATGTGATGTGTCACTGGTAATGTAACCAAGTATTATTGAATTTTCATAAGTGATTCCTCTTTAAATACCTCCAAACTTAAACAACCTGTTCATGGCGCCGACGCGAGCCTCTAGAAACATAATTCTATATTCTTCGTAAGATAAATGTTTCAAAAACAAGAATGTGAAATGATTGTTTCAAACCATTACTCAAACGAACCAAGACTGATACCTAGTCATAGAATCTCGATCTGACGTCTCATAGTTTGTTTTTATTGGTTTTTTTTAGTTCTAGTCTTCATGCGTTCGGAAAGCATAAACAAAGCATCAACAGATTTTTCATATCGGTTCGATTGTCATTCATCAGCCATGCTTATACTATTGCTGATTCATGAGACCAACGTTCATAAAAGAGGGACAAAAGATACCGGAGGGACAGTCAAACTTATAAATCGACAAAAATTGACAACGCCATGGCTAAAATGATAAAGATAAACAGGCAAACAATAATACACATAACACACAAGATAGAAAACTAAAAAATAAACAACAAGAAACCCCACAAAAAACTAGAGGTCATCTCAGGTGCTCCGGAAGGGTAAGCAGATCCTGCTTCACATGTGGTACCGTCGTGTTGCTTATGAGATAACTGGACAGGACATGATAACAGCTTAATATGTTTTATTTTTGTTTTCTGTATATCGTACGTTTATTTTAAGTCAACATAACTTTTCACAACAATGCGACTACCTGGATTGGTGCAGTAGAGTATTGTGCATCTATTGGCGCTGTTCTTTATAGCGACGAACAGTATATTCTAAATCAAACAGAATATCATGAGGTGTGGACCGGGAAGTACAACGCTCTTACTCCATGGAGAATAACATGGGGTAATTATGACTAATTCGTTTTCTAGTGTGTTTTCATCGGCTTGTTTGAATTTTTTGGATTATTTATTTACCTTTAAATTAGATTTAACATTTTTGTTCACGAGTATATTATTACAATTTTAAGGCGTGGAATTTTTTTAACATACACTATACTATTACTTTCACGAACCGTATTTTAATTATGAAGAATCGGTTTGTATCTAACTGCACTTTTTCATCTCTCCATTGTGGTTGTCTTGACGTTTAAGCCAATATTACATTTGAAAACGTACAGTAACTCATATTTATTTGATTTTAGGATGTTATGTAATTGATTTTAAAAATACATTTCCGATATATGGTGATCAACCAGAATGTCAAAAAAAGTGTACCAGTACAGACTTTTATGCACTTAAGGTAAATAAGCATATTTCTATTTCGTACAATATTGTAAAATTTAAAATAACTCGGCTGCTATTATAACTTTAAAAAGAGACGACAAATAGTGTATACTGATTTTTTTGAAAATTATGAAGAAAGGGGAACGTCTCGTTAATATGTTCATTCTAATTCATCGAAAATAAATATACAATTATAGTCCTAGTGGTTGAACTTGCCAAGACTTGCTGATACAGTGGTCTGGCGTTGTTATCAGATGTCTTGTTGAATTCATTCAAGTCAAAAATTATAATTTACTTGTCAATACCAAATAACTGCTTTGTTGGTTTTACAATTTGCATATGAATTAAAACTTCATAACTTGACGATACCTTGTCTTCGATAATAATGAAATGTTCCTCGACTTTTGAAGACACTAGCAACGTGACAATTAATTACAAACAGACAAAATAAAAGAACAAAAAAAATAAACAAATTTGTAAATGCGTCAATTACAACAGATAAAATATATCTCAGTTTGGTGTGCCGAACATGTTAAATATATATAAGTACTGTTTTCAAATTAAAAGTTAAATACCTTGAAAAAGGAACAGTTGATTACACATATAAAAGGGTTACTTTTCGAACAAAATACCGTCTATCTGTATAGGAAGATTGCAATTGTGTACGAAACTTGTCTTGGCAACAAGGTATCAATTATGCATGTACTAAAAATGGTAGTATAACGAATGCTTAGGTTATTTTTATTTAAGTATTTTTTTTACACGTGATTATTCCTCTTTTAAAACTGAATGATTAATAATGGTTTTACAACGTTTTAAGATCAATTGTTATATGTGGCCTCTCCTTTAAAATGAATAATATATCGTTAACAGGACACGAGATGTGTGTGTTTACAGCAGACAGATTTAAGAAATGAACATAGCATAAGTCCATGTAATTGCAGTAAATGTGTTCAAGTTTTTAAACGTAAGATTCTTAGAGCATTTTCTATTTTACAGAAAAACTAAATTTAACCGATACAATTCAACAATCAACAAATTGAATATGATTTGAATCTGATGATCATATATCATCGAGGCTACATCACATATACAACTTATCCAACGGACAGAAGCATTCAGCCTTATTATAATAAATTACTCCGAACATTCTCAAGCCATATTATGTATTTTATCAGTGCTTGTATGTTTTAGGGGAATTCAGACAACAGGTGAAATTTGTTTTTCAATTAGGTGACACAGTTGTTTCTAAGCTATCATTACATACAGTTTATGACCTTGCACATCCTGTTCAAATATTGCAATTTAAAGATTAGTTAATCGCTACTGCCGAATGTGACCTAAATTTCTAAACTTCAAACGAATCAGTTTGTATGATTTACATTTATTTGATCATGTTTGGTATATATTTGACATAAAGGCTAACATGTAATTAGCTTTTAGTGTTATTCAAAATGTTTCGCTTTGCCACATTTGACACGGTTTGACTTATCTGTCGATCGTAAGTTAAAAGATATTTTAATTGCCTGCTTTGAGATGAATATGGATTTGGTAAGCGGTAGATAACTCAAAACAATAGGAAACGCACTCAATTGCTAATTAAATACCATTAGAAATACACAAAGTATAAAAAGTGCGTAACACAATTACTGAATTGAAAAGGACATATACAAAGACATATTGCATAATATTAATAATTAATGAGTATTAAAGGCACAATTTCACAATGAATAAGTCTTCTGCACATAATTACTTTTATTCATGGTTAAACATGTTTGTAGATGGTTTTGTCAATGTTCGTGAAGGAAACCCTACTTGCATGTTTGAGGACAAGCAATGTTGCATGGCAGCTACCTGTTTAGATGACAAATTGAAACTGACCTCAGAACGATGCAGCAATTCGTTCAGAATTATATGTGGTAAGTTTATTTGTATTACCCTATTCAAAATAAAATTGGCATATCTTTTTACAACAATCAAAGGTTAGTTCAAATAGAATTAGATGATATTTAGTGCATGTCAATATCAATCCACTACAATTATTTATAGACTCGTTTATTCTCCATTGTTTGTGTAACAACTTTGCAAACACTTATGTGTGCATTGTTACCTTTTTACGATGTGTAAAATGTTCAAATTGCTCTCTGTATGAGAAAATTGATAAATTCAACTACGCATTTATGCATTTTTTGTCTGTATTAGATAATCGAAAACTTTCCTGCTACAACTGTTTATTTTGGTAATTCACATAACTATTTCAGTTTTGTCATAAATAATTGTATTAGCATTAACAATATCACCAGTGATGTCCTTACTACTTGTTGAATTTTACTACGACTTTAGTTTATCGATACATAAGTTATTTATAAAAAAAAACATCAGTTAGACAAACAGTTAATAATGACACAGCAGTTTTGATCGATGACATTCGTTTTATCATGCCAGGGTGTTTGATATAGCCAGCGCAAAAACAATCGGTTGTCAACTATCGATTTCAGCAATTACAAAATAATATAATGTTATTCACTGGCTGGTTCTACATTGGCCCTGTTATAGTTTCGAGGCTATATGTTTTGGAACGAGACCCAAAGAAACAGCCAGTTGAAACCACTTTTATTAAATTATTTTAAAGAAACTTACCGTGAAGAAAATACAAAGTGTCTTTTCTGAACTTGGAAGAACTTGTCTGTTCGCATATTACACTTCCATGGATTTTTGTCAACATTGTTAGGTCAACATTGTTAGATGTAATATCCGATTTCTCGTCCAAGTACTCAATTCATTATAATTCATTTTATCTATCAAATTTAAAGTAGCTAGTAAAAATAAATCAGACTGTTTAAGTATTCCTGTTGGATATAAAAGAAACACTACCAGTAAACAAAAGTCGTATTCGAAAAGGCTGTACAATATTTCAAGACTTCAAAACTTTTTATTCTATGATTTTAAGTTATAAAATATAGTACAAATGTTTTATGACTAACGATACGTAAGGCGTAAGAAAATCGAAACCGGAAGTGAACGACCCGTTTTAGCCCATGGGCAAATATGAGGTTTTTTCGTATTGGCCCTGTTCCTAAAGAAATATTAACTCTTGATTTATATGGACAATGAAACGTTTTTGTATTGATTTGCTCATTTGTTTGTGTTAGGGCTTATTTGCTCATATCATTTAATAACATGCGGTTAGACATTTTCCAGATTTATTCATGTTCAAATTGTGCATTATACTTTATTGCGTTGCCTGCTCTTTTATTTGAAATTTAATGACCTATTACCGATTATGACTATTTTGCTGAGAATTAATTTGCATTGCTATTAGACATGTTAGACGTCACTCGGTAATTGTAAATCTAACATTCATGCATTAAGTTATAATGTTTTATTTACAATTATGATTGGATATTGTGTTATGTCTTGATTTTTATTCTAGTTTTATCTTCTATGTATGTAAAAGTAAAGCATCTTCTAGTTGATTTATTTGATTATCAGTTTAAAACTGTTATGTATACACATCAAAATACAATTCATTACGCCATTACTAACACAAATCTAATAATATTCTTGTGATAGTTGAGTTTTATTTTGACGATAGTTACAAAAAATTGAACACCTAAGATGTCTGTACATGTTTTTGTACTTTTTTCATTTTCATTTCATCATGAGAATATCAGCGTTTGAGTGATATGATAGCTACATTTTGTGTTATTGTGCATATTGTGCAAAATGATAGCTGGTCTACGTCCAGGTCAATGCTATGAATTTTGTACAGACTTTAACAGTCCAATAGCAAGTTATTCTTTTACTCAACATATTGTCATAACATTTTTAAAACCACCTAATATTTAATATTCTGTATCCATAACTTTGACACCTAGTCAATGTTTGTCTTTGTTAATTTTATTTGTTTTTATCAGCTATTCAATGTGTGCATGAAGTTCCAGACTTTGGAATACTTTCCCCTCAGTATCACCATCTGGCAAAACAACCTTATTGTTGATGCACATATTGTTAACCATGAAAACAAAACATTTAGAAACACATTTACAATTATTTACAGATGATCATGCAGATGGAGGACACCAAAGTTATCAAAATGGAATAACATACTGCTTCAATAAAAATTCAATTTTGCGAAGATATAAGAGAGAAAACCTTTGCCCATCTGAAACTGTACCGCATTGGACAAGTGGTTTATCAACTGTGTATGGATACACCCTCCAGTACAAAGGTATAAAAATGTAGCAACCAAGAAAAAAAATATTTAAAAGGTTTTTTTTAAATGTTTTACTTCACTATTTTTTGGTAGAATGGTACATTAAGTAGATATAGGAAGATGTGGTATGAGTGCCAATGAGACAACTCTCCATCCAAACCACAATTTAATTAACATTTAGATAAGAGTCGTATCTCTAGATTCTATGATTGTTTTTAACACATTAGTCAATATCATTGCTTGCTGCATAATATTTATCATCGTTTATACACCCTAAATTATTATCAGATTTTTCTAGTAATCCGAAGTACTAGTATATTAAATAAGGAATCAACTTCATTTAACAAAACGAACAACGGCCATAAAGAATACATCCTTAACGATTATGCTATCAATATCTGTTTGAAAGATGAGTGCATGATAACATGTATGCTATTAAGCAACAACAACATTGTGAGAATTGTCACAGTGGTTATTACTAATTTTTAAGTACAGGTATAAGTGAGTATAAGCATGGTTTAAACAAAATTAAGAAAGCAAGGACAATGGTGAAATGTTTTCTAATATTGACTTTGTTGATAGATGAAAGAAAACGTGATATGAGTGCCAACAAAACAACATTTCATCCAAATCACAATTTGTAAAAGTAAACCAATATAGGCCAACGTAAAGCCTTCACTACGAACTACAAGCTATAAGAGGTCCAAAATATTCTAGTTAAAAAACATTCACACATTGCAAGAAACGTATGTCTGCTTTATTCGACGTTGACTAATATTTTTTAAGTTTATATATGTCTTCTTATATTTAGTTTTTTTCAATTATCAAACAGTTGTATGCGAATGTAAAGAAATATTATTACTAGTACCTTTTCAACATGCTATGATTCATTATTTTTTTATAAATGAATATAAGTTACACGTGAATTAAACTAAAACTTACTGATTTACCGTGATTTTAATAGTTAAATACAAATTATAATTACTAGTTTCAGCAGCACAATTATGCATTTTTATTGATTCTATATGACAGTGAAATGTATGATAGGGTCGATGGAAAGAAAGTTCAAGCATTTATCTGAATATTGTTAGTTGATATCTTTGCAGATAACATATAGAACCTTAATCCCCGTCAATGTTTTAAAGTTGCACACTCAAATACTAATGGGATGGAATATGTTCAATGTAACGAAGTGTTTCCTTTTTACTGTCAGGCAGGTAAGATTTGTTTAATGAATGAAAAATTCAAAAGTTGAAAATAGACATGTAATACCGTCTCCTTTTCTAAAATGAGGATTATTGATAACTTTCATATAAATTGATATGAACCACCTACATATAAAGCTTTATAAACTAAAGTATACATTACCCGAGACATGATATATGTTACTGTTGAAGCACAGTTTCAAGGTAAAATATATATTCTTAACAGCTTTAAAAAGGTGAGATATATAAATAACACGTCCAAACATCTATAAGCCAGTGTAAAAATATAGAGATCTGGCAGGGTTCGCAACGAATGAAGGCAAATAGAACGCACCGCGACCGAATTTGATTTCGTTTTCGGTTGTTCATTTTGTTAAGTCTACGTACAGACATATACAAATTCTGACGTGCAATTTTCTTTCCTCAAAGAAATTGCATGTGTTTCTGTTTTTGATTAATACCACATATATTAAAGCACGATAACGTTTGTTAATCTGATCTCATAAGAAATCTGAAATGAGGTACTTGTATTGGTGCAAAGACACCGCACTGGATATAATCTGTAATATTGCAGCAATTGGTATACATATATGTGTATGGTGTCATATGTGCTGTACATGTACACGTAGAAATGTTTGCTTTAGATGAACATTGAGTAGGTTAATAGATAAGAACAACTTTCCTAATTAGGTATATGAAGATATAACGCAGACATTTTGGCACTCAAACCGCATCATCTTGTATCTAATTAATTCAATATTTATCTTACTCATTCCGTTTTGACATTATCTTTGCATGTTTACATATATTGTTAGGTGATTGGTGTCTTTGCTCTGTAACCGATAGATTGTTTTTAAAACTTTTAGTATAAAGCAATCTCCATTGTTTGAATTTAAATTCTGAGAAATTTGAGTGTAATCTTTTTTTAACTAGCTATTAGCATGATAATGGTAAATGTATTAAAATATGGTTTAAGGTTCATTTCCGCAAAATGCCTATTGCCTTTTAAATGCGTGTTTGGAATACAAATGTTCCTGTACCATTAATTTTGCATAGTTTAACATTTCCTTTATCAATTCTTATTGTTTATATCACAAACTAGTTAAACCATTAACTTGATCTTATCATCGGTTAAAGGACATCATTTGATAATCCAACATGCAGAAATCCCATACGTTCAGGTATTTCGCATCTATTTTTTTTTTGTGATCATATTCTTTAAAACTCGCTAAAATGTGGGCATTCACCTCAAAGGCTTACAAAACCTTACAACAGACTTATCAATGCAAGAAGGGATAAAATTACGATACTGTTTGAAGGTCAATAAAGAATGCATATGTTGGCTTTAATATTGATTAACTTATAGAGTCTTTGTAATGGAAATTAACACTCACCAGCCAAGTAGTCAACAGTTCGGTGATGACATGAATATCAATAATGTGGTCATTTTTATAAATGTCCTGTTTACAAAACTTTGAATTTTTCGTTAAACTAAGGATTTTCTTATCCCATGCATATATTACCTTAGCCGTTTTTGGCACAACTTTTTTGAATTTTGGATCCTCAATGCTCTTCAGCTTTGTACGTGTTTGGCTTTATGAATATTTTGATATTAGCGTCACTGATGAGTCTTATGTAGACTTTGATAACTTATTTTTCTAAAACCAGTTGCTGGCTTGATACGGGTTGTGTACTTCTCATATATCGTATGATGGTATAATACTAAATCGCTAACGGGAGGGATGGTGCTCGATATTAATATTAAGAAGACATAATATTTCAATCGGATTAATTTAGGTCTGGATATTGCGTGTCAGTAACTGCTAGTAGTCCTTTGTTAATTTATGTATAACTGTCATTTTGTTTAGTTTCTTCTGACATCGGACTGGGACTTCTTTTAAACTGTGCGTTTTGTTGCATGGTTTTTTTCTACATTGGATAGAGGTATAGGGGAGGGTTGACATCTCAAAAACATGTTTAATCCCGCCGCTTTTTTTACTGTCCCAAGTCAGGAGCCTCTGGTCTTTTTAAGTCTTGTATGAATTTCAATTTCTTTTATATATTTTGGAGTTTAGTATGACGTCCATTAGCACTGAACTAGTATACATTTTTGTTAAGGAGCCAACTGAAGCACGCGGGAATGTTCTCGCTTCATTGAAGATCTGTTCGTGGCCCTCGACTGTTATCTGCCCTTTGGTCAGCTTAACACATTCCCTCTTTCCATTCTCAATTTTTTTTTACAAACGTTTGCTTCTCATTTAAATGCCCTTTCGTTCAAGCATGTATGATGAGTGGTCATATAATTTGTTTTTTTATATTGATGATGATATTGATGGATAACAATGTAACTTTTCAACGTCGAGGGTAAATTTGAAATCTTGACGTTTGCTTCGTGCGTTCTTTTTTAAAACTGTTTGCTTATTATTATAGACAATGACACGAAGACCACTACTATACAATACAAATATTGATCTATCCAAATAAATAAGTAAATGCAATAGTGTGAATACAGTGGGTTCCTTATTATTCGTGAAAAATCAATTTCTGCGGATTTCAGGTGTACAGGTAAATCACAAATTTGAATGGTCAACGTATTACAAATATTCTTTTTATTGTATGCAAACTTTGCAAAACCACGAATTTAAATATCCACGAAAATTGATAACAACGAAAATAAATGAATATATAGTGTTTATTTTTGTTTTCGAACAGGAAGCAACGTTTATGAAGATAATTCGTCATCAAGGGATGACGGTCAGTCTAATGACAGCAACAACACAGCAGGTAATACGTCATTTATTTTTAGTCACTAATTCATTAAGTGATTTCTAGCGTTCTAACTCATACAAAGTATTGAAACTTCTTTGAAAATAGCAATGGATCCTCAAATGTTAGACATAATACGTTTATTCGGGTATGGAGCTGATATTATTAAGTGCTACAAGTCCTTGGTAACTTATGTTATCAATATCATTTTGCTTAGATTCTTCTGCAACCCATTCGTACTCGGACGTCTATGATACTGAGTTTTACTGTGAGTATTGTTTATAGTTAGTTTACAATGTCTTGATGTATTAGAGAAAGTTGCGATATCACAAAACATATAGATTTCCGCTGCCTGTGTGTGCTTCTCCTAAGTTAGCAACCTCTGGTAATTGTTTGTCTTGTTTGTTTGTCAATTTCAATTTCAGTTTTCAATGAACAAGAACAAGTTTGTGTTTATGCGCTAGCAAAATTCTGACTGCGGTTAAAAGATTTTCTCGCTGTGTTGAAGGCCCCTTGGTAGACATGTTCTATTTTCTTCTCTTTGGTCCGGTTGAAGTTCCTTTAACACATTCCCCATTTCCTTTCGCAATTGTATACTGTATTGAACAATAAAATTTATACTGTTGGTAACTTCTTTATAAGTGAATTCTAATTAAAATATATGAAATGATTGTGTGCTTGTCGAAAAAAATCAAACCTTAAAATTATATTAATGTACCAAATGACTAGAGGCTTGAACTGTATTATAGCTGATGATGAAGAGATTGTAGGGTAATTTTGCAGTGTTAGGTTTGAACCTCGTATACATATGGTGTTCGTATTTCTATTGTATCAATGCCATATAAAAAGTATACTCAACAGAACTGATGTGATACTTTAAAACATAAATAAACGGTACGTAAAGTTCGTTGAACATCTCAAAATGAGGAACAAGTGATTGCATAATAAATACATATCGGTGTAATAGCAAACAACTGCCCCTGTTTTAATCTGACAGAACAACCAACCCACTGGCTTAGAAATCGGAACATGTCATAAAGAGGGACACACATGTTTACTGTTACATTCAATAAATGCAAATGAAATAAAAGCTAGTATAATAGTACAGACACATAACATGCATAACACCAATTTCTTACAATAAAGATATTATATAACTGGCGGCTTTCTCTTTTTGTTTCTGTTATTTCAAAAACAAGAATGAGCGGATACTCGTATTGAGGATGTATACTCGTGACTTCTTTTTAACAGCCCACAGAAATATGAATAAAACGAGTAGATATTTTTGTACAAAAATTAGTTATTTCATTATAGGTTCTACGTGTTATCCAAATGTTAAAATCATTGTCCTTGCATTTCTTTGTTATGGTTTAGCGCCAACATGTGTTGACCCGGAAAAGTCCTGCGTGCGATAAATTATTGATCGGTTCACTACTGAAAATTACGGGCCAAATATAATGATTATAAGCCATTAGAAATTCGGCATCGCCCGAAGTGGATCCTTACGTGGTCGATGGCGAACCTTTAAATTAAAACAAATCCAATTCAACAGAAAAATATCAAGACAGATAAACCCTACTTACCTTTAGTAAACGTGCTTGCAATGGCAAGGTTAAACTGGATTGTTGAGGCATGTTAACATTCAACACAAAGACTGAGTTCCAATACTTCAAACACTTCATTCAGATGCTTACTTGCACGATTTAATGTATGGCATGATAGCAAACTAGGATGAAATCTCCATTGTAAGATAATAATGCGGGACAATACAATAATGATGCTAAATTGATCAATCGAATAAAGAGGATAAGACTCTAGTACGAATTTCTTGTGTAATTCGTGTAGAAAATATTCCAGATTCCTCTATGATAGCCTTACATTGTATTCAAGTATATAGATATGAATCGACATAAGCATATTTTTTGGTAAACTGAGAGTAATAAAGTATGTTGAGGTGTGTATAGATGAAGTAAGAATTATCATTCAATATAACTATATGATATGTGTAATAATGTGTATTGCTCAGGTGCAATTGGTGGATCGATATCAGCCATCTTGATAACTGTCATCGTTGCTGTAACAGGGTTTTTACTTTACAGAAGAAGGTAAGATTGTCTTAAAAGGTTCTATTAGAAAAATGTGTTTGATATATTTATTTTAAAAATATAAAATGTTGTACACCTATAATTTCTTTGAAATATTCAGTCCTTTGGCCTACAGATAATATATCTACAGAAAACATATGAAATCTCGTCATGTCAATATAGAATGTGTTAGAAGGCGAATATGTATTTTATTATCAAAATATTGAAAACGGGCGTTACGCTACAGTATGTCGATAGTTTAAATAGATTAGTTTAACTGTATCCGTTTTCAAAAATAATTAAATAATTTCCTTAAAGCTTGCTCTCTTAATACCAATTTTGACAACATATGATTCATGTGGTTATTCGTTACTTTTTTTTTCAAATAAAAAAAAGATAATGCGTCGTGTAAAGGTTGAGCGTTCTGAATAAAGTTGAAATAATGTATTTAACTATACACAGAAAACGCACAAAACACATACAAAAAACTAGACTTACATGATAAAACAGTTGTTTGCATACTTGATTTTATGTTTTATGTTTTATAAACATAAATATTCACACTTGCTATAAGCTTAATGATGACAATTTGTTAAAACCTTTTGATGTTGAGGAAAAGATTAAAAAAAAAGTAAAGCATATGTTGAATTTTGTGGGTATAAAATGTCAAAAATTTGTTTTTTACCTTGTTTCATTCCCAATAAAATTCAGAATTAAAATATGGAGTATGTCAAAGGGACAACAATTATCCGAATGCCACCAATAAGTCTTCAACGCAGCAAATAAATCCCGCACTCAGAAATGCAATGCATATATATTTTGACTTCGTTTTTACATAGATGAACAAACTTGGGACATGCTTTGCCAATCTTCAGCAAAGCAATATATTGAAGTTATTCACATGAGGTTGAATTCTTACCTTGCAAGCAATTCACATATAAGCATTATATTTCGGTAGATTATTTTTACATGTGTTGACTGCGAATATATTTGTTTTTTGTGTTTCTTCTTTCTATTTACATGTTGAAACAAAATCGAATCAAACGGTAATTTAGATATAAATCTTTTTTTCTATCCAATTAATTCATTCAGTCTATGGATGACATATCATAAGAACACATATGTAATCTACTGATTTCAGTATAGAATGTTTCACTACCTAATAGGTCATTTATTGGAAAAACATGTCCACAATTAGCTCAAATTGAAAACCCAGTAAAATCCCGAGAAAAAAGGTAAACAACAAAAGGATCGTTGAATTATTAAAGGTATTTGAACCCGTACTAGCTATGCTAATAAGTTATTTAGAAAAATAGTCTGTGATAAATTAACAAATTTCTGCAAATAAATAAATTTCAGACTGGAAATAAGGAATGTGTCAAAGAGACAATGACCCGACCAAAGACAAAAACACCCGAAGGCCCCCAATGGGTCTTTAACACAATGAGAGATCCCCGAACACGCAGTCGTGCTTCAGCTGTCCCCTAATTGAAAATGTGTACTAGTTCATTGTTATATGACATCATACTCAATTCCAAAAGATATATATATGGACTAACATTTAAAATCATACAAGGTTAACAAACGCCAGAGGCTCATGATTTGGGACGGGCGTAAAAGATTTTAAAGTGGCGGGTTTAAACATGGTCTGTGAGATCTCAACCCTCCCCTATACCTCTAGCCAATGTGGAAAAAACAAAAAACACAGTGATACACATAGTAAAACTCTGTTTATTTATGTATCATTGTCAAATTCAGTTTCTTTTGTAACCTATCCTGACATCGGACTCGGACTTATTTTAAACAAAGACTACTAACAGTTATTGATATGCCAGCTCCTGACCTCAATTATACAGAATGTAAGATAATGTATCCATCATATGATTATCAAGCACAGTGTTTGAAAGGAAAAATCTTTTTAACCACTGACGTATATATCTTTTCCAAATTACACAGATATAAGACAATTTGATTTGATATATAATGTCACAAATGTATCAAAATTAAACAAACAGCTAAATTTTTTGCGTACCGTGGTTTGGCAGAACGCTATGCAAAAATTATGATGAGACGTTTAGTGGTTAATGTCTTCTTTGCTTATTAAGATATTGAGATACAGTTCCCTATTTCAGTCTTTTAATTGGTATTGTAGGATACCTTCAAGAACATTGTTATCGTTGAATTCAATTGTTAAAGATGAGCCCAGCACAAGTAGAAATGATGGTTATACAGTAAATGCGGCCTATGAACAGTTAAATAAGGCAGATAAAGACCAACGTAAACATGTTCAAGCATATGATCGATTGCATGCTGTACACGTAGCAGACACTACCATCAAAACCAACACCAGAATGTCAATAGAAGACGAAAGCAAATATGATTCAATCGACGAAAAAAATGAAAAATATAATAATGCAGTTACTTCTGATTACGACAAGTTAGATCTGGCTCATATAGAGCAAATCAAAAACATGTATGATCCATTGCATTATAAACACTTTGAGGACTCTGATCCGACTAACGCCCGATCAAACACCATTGGTTCAAATGATGAAAATAGAAAATATGAACCAAGCGCATCCAAAATCAAAATTGATTCAAACTCAGTTCCTTTAGAATACGAACAGTTAGATATTACAAAAACAGACACAAGCACCAGAGCGTATGATCAGCTGCATAATTCACACCCTGTAGACAGTGAACCAACTAATGACCGCCCCAATATCACTATTTCAAGGGAAGAGCAAACAAATGATAAATCCAGCGAGGATAGAAAAGAAATGGATACGAGCATAGTTTTCTCCTGAATACGAACAATTAGATATTACAAAAAAAGATAAAATCATGAAAACATACGATCGGTTGCATTTTAGGTAAGACACTGAGCAGACTGACGAACACTCCAACAAAAAAATTAATATGGATACTAACACATACTATTCGTAATATAAACAGTAAGACAGTGCAGAGACAGATAAAAGCACGAACGCTTACGAACAACTGCATGTGTTATAGACATTTCGACCATCACAACACCATGATTTTAACAGAGGAACTTAGCAAAAATTAGTATTGTTACGCATACTATTGACATTCAATATATAGAAAATATATCAAATCAGTATGTTTCAGAGGTTAATTTACAATGAATATCGTCGCGAATTTAGTCGCCTAAACATTTTATTTAAAACCATTGTTTGTCGTAAAATTCGTACAAAAATATGTACAATTTCGTTAAACTTGGAACTATTTCTACTTTTCGTACGATTACGCCTGTTCAAATGGCCCCCTCCCCTCTGCCACTTGTCCTCGCACATTTGATTTTCCCTTAGCCATTGTTGTATCGGTATATTTTAATTCAAATATTAATGAACATAATCCAGAGATGTTGTAGATAATAATAAAATATTAGAGATACGAAACATGCTAAAAAATTAGAACGTTAATTATGAAAAACATATTCAATGTATTTGTTTTATCATTTAGTATTCTATCTTTATCTGTATCTATATTTCAAATCAAGCATTCCAAAAATGTAGTACGAATACATCAAACGTTTGATTATACTATTAACATGTTGAATAATCTCATTTGTAATACCGTCCTGCTAATTGACTGTAAAACTGATTGACAATTATTACTACTTGCATAAAGATCCCTCAATTTGCTTTTCACTCTGGACAACTTATAACATATTCGATTAAAAAAAAATGTTGTAAAATGTGCTAGTTACTGATTCCCTTATGCGGCGGTGATTTCTCATTTTGTAACATTGTAGCTTACTCCGCACTCCTTTTTTGCATTTACGTGAATGGCTCCAAAAAAATAAAAATATCTAGGAATTGAATGCTTCTTTTTGTAAATTTATTGAGGTGTAAAAGCGTTGACCAAAGTACATTTTGTATGTTCGAAATCGCTTCATTTTAAAAGTGTGCGCGCAGTCAACGCTTTTACACATCAATAAAATTACTAAAAGAAGCATTCACTTCTTATAATTACATGTTTTAACTGTGTTCATGAAAACACGCTTTCTATCAAGTTTTTATTTTATTCACCTGTGCACCTTTTTGTGGAAGCTCGAGTCATCATGAATGTTACATTTCGTTTAAGGTTAATGTTAATTTTAGAATAACGCGAGATTGCTTTTATCTAATCAAAATAACATATTATAATGAAACGTACCAGTAATGTAATCATAAGCATATCGATAGCACTGTCATTTCCTTAACAAATGTATCACCAGCCAAGTAGTCAGCACTTTTCGAGTGTTACGTGAATGGCTTTAAAAGAAATTGTTTAAGAATTGAATGCTTCCTTTTATAAATTTACTAAGGTATAAAAGCGTTGACCGAAGTACATGTTGTATGTGCGAACATACTTCATTTTAAAATTGTGTGCGCGATCTACGCTTTTACACCTCAATACTCAATTGTGTACGTATATGCCCTGTTGCAAATATTCAACTATAGGAAGACAGTTAGAAAGTTTGTCTAAAGTAACATTTGTTTGGTTGAACAGAAAAAAACAACTAAATTTAGTTTAAGGTGGCTCAGGCCTATTCGAAGTTTCTATCAGAAGTGCCGTATTTTTGGTTATTTTATTCTTTAAAGAAAATGAATCAAATTCGTTGAAAAACAAGAAGTAATTGTAACAGGATGCTGTTACGAAGTCTCCCAAACAAAGCTCCCATAACTCGCCATTCATATGGTCCCATGTTCATTTGATTTGATTTTTTGTCCCATACAGGAATATATATGGCTTACGAGTAGGGATCTCCACCATTTACAAGTATTCAAACAGGAGGGGGTGGTGGTGACCCCCAGGGAATTTACCTACATTTCATTTCATTTGTTTTATTGTCCCCTACAAGAATGTATATGGTTTAAGGGTGGGGATCTGGACCGTTTACAAGATAATAGCACATTCTCAAATTGAACGGGGTGGGGCAACCCCCAGGAACTTCCCTTTAATTTCATTTGATTAGCTTTATTGTCCCATACAAGAATATATATGGTTTAGGGGTGGGGATGTTGACCGTTTACAAGTTTTCAAACAAGAGGGGGTGGGGTGACCCCCTAGGACTTCCCTCTTATTTCATTTCATTTGTTTTATTGTCCCCTACAAGAATATATATGGTTTAGGGGTGGGGATGTTGACCGTTTACAAGTTTTCAAATAAGAGGGGGTGGGGTTACCCCCTACGGAATTTCCTTTTATTTCATTTCATTTGTTTTATTGTCCCCTACAAGAATATATATGGTTTAGGGGTGGGGATGTTGACCGTTTACAAGTTTTCAAACAAGAGGGGGTGGGGTGACCCCCTAGGAACTTCCCTTTAATTTCATTTCGTTTGTTTTATTGTCCCCTACAAGAATATATATGGTTTAGGGGTGGGGATGTTGACCGTTTACAAGTTTTCAAACAAGAGGGGGTGGGGATGACCCCCTAGGGACTTCCCTTTAATTTCATTTAATTTGTTTTATTGTCCCCTACAAGAATATATGTAGTTTAGGGGTGGGGATCTGGACCATTTACAAGATAATAGCACATTCTTAAATTGACTGGGGTGGGGATGACCCCCTGGGACCTCCCATTAATTTCATTTGATTTGTTTTATTGTCCCATTCAAGAATATATATGGTTTAGGGGTGGGGATCTGGACCGTTTACAAAATATAAGCATATTCTCAAATTGAAGGGGGTGGGGATGAACTCCCAGGGACTCCCCCTATATTTCATGTGATTTGTTTTATTGTCCTATAATCAATTCTGAAGACTGCATGTATCTATCACTTACAGTTTTCAAGTTATATTCATTTGAAAATTTTAGAAAATAAAATCCCATGGGTTCTATAGTAAACCCCTTCCTCCTTTCTACCCCCCAAAATACCCCTTAATAGACCCCAATGCACAAACGAAAGATTGATGGCTCACCTAGACATATTAGTCTACCATTTTATGAAATTCTAAGTCAATCTGACAAGCGGTTTTGGAGAAACGCTGCGGACAAGTTCATTTTTTAAAGTGGCGGAAGAAGAGGAAGAAGAAGAATAATAAAAATAATAAGAACTGAGCAAAAACAATAAGTCTCCAAACTTTGTTTGGGAGCCAATGCACAAACGAAAGATTGATGGCTCACCTAGACATATTAGTCTACCATTTTATGAAATTCTAAGTCAATCTGACAAGCGGTTTTGGAGAAACGCTGCGGACAAGTTCATTTTTTAAAGTGGCGGAAGAAGAGGAAGAAGAAGAATAATAAAAATAATAAGAACTGAGCAAAAACAATAAGTCTCCAAACTTTGTTTGGGAGACTTAAAAATAGGGGGTCACGGACCATTTAAACTCAAAATTTTACTTTTAAACAGGTATGTAAAAGGGACCATTTTTCAATGAAATGATAGGGAAAATAGAGGTGTTGACATATTTTTATCGGAATATCAAAAAAACGTTCTATGACAATTGGTCCATAACTGTAATATGAAAAGCTGGAATATAGCTTCAAAGAATGAGCCAATAAAAAACATGGGTCACCGATAAGGGAAAAAAAATATTTTGCCTTAAAACCCAAATTTTAGCGGGAAAATGGTGAAAATGGGTGAAATGTCATTTTGACCCTTTAAAAAATACGGATAATAACGAAAATATTCTATTTGTCACATAACTACAATGATTTAACATTTCTAATCAATCAAAACATTTAAAAAAATTATATCGAATTTACGACAAATACTTTTGTAATACATGCGTGAAATTATGCGCAGTCGAATAGTCCCGAGCCACCTTAAATGATATATAAAACTAGCCCTTGTTAATGTGGCATCCCACTAAGACTGTTCAATACAAAATAAAAAAAAATATCCATTATGCAATGCGCAACCATAAATGCTACAGATCTAGGGTCCATTCGAATTACTGGAGATAAACGTCCAACATTGATGCGTGGACAGAATTTGATGCTTTGCCACGGAAAACAGCTAATTTTTAACGCACAAGATGCATGTTGATCAGAGAATACAATACTAAATAATAAGTACTGAAAAAAAAAGGACTAACCGTTTTCAAACACACTAAAGAACTATGAGAATAATTCTTCGTTTGACAGTATGACTTATTATAATGCAACAACGTTTGTAACGTTCATTTTGATTGGATAACGTCACTTTTTTACAAGGCATCAATCGACAATTGATGCTGTGGGACGTACGCGCAAGTGCAGATGGCATACAACAGATTTTAATTACATGTGTTAACGTTGTTTTCTGTCAGTTTCATTAGAATGGAGATAACAATATTGTATTTTAAGCTCCGACGGCTTCAATTGGGGATTTGATGGTCGCAAATATCCGTTAACTGTCTCCGCTAACGCCTCGCCAGTTAACTTAATTTGTGACTATCAAATCCCCTTAGAATGGGTCAAAATAAAAAGCACATAAACTGTACGATACTATATCAGAAATATCTTAGCGACATTTTGCGAAACAAAAATGATAAGCGAGAACAAAATTTTGCGGAAAAAAAAAAATAATAATAATTAGAAACCGATTGTTCAGAGAACAATTGAAGGTCTTTCCACCAAAACCCATGAATTTTAATATGAAAGAAGTAAAATTAGGTTTAAAATGTCATTTCAATAGTCAAATGATAGCTTATTGTATGCTGATTAAAAAAAAAACATATGGTTTCTATACAATATTTTCTAAATAAGGGAGATAGTTTGTTTTTTCCGTTTTGACAAATGTTACTTCCGATACTATCTGAATATTAACTTGACACTGATTGCAACACTATCTGGTTCTAAATACTTTTATATTAATAAAGCACAAAAAATAGATAATTCCGGTTTACACAAGGTCTCTTCCGGTTGTTTTTTGCAAGATTAAATGGTTTGAAACCTATTGCAAAAGGTCTTATTGCTTAATCATGTATACATATGAGGTAAAAGCAAATGTCAATATCTAGAACGTCAAATTAAGCTATGACCTTGCGATCAATTTCAAGGTCATAAACCAAGTACCTCAAATCAAAAGCCCATAGGTCTTGATTATATTTTGTTAATGAGTTATAGCACCATACGCGTTTTTTCAAATACAAGAGGGGAGAAAACTCCCTTTTACGTTCAACGTACCCTTGCAAACAAAATTTACGAAATTTAGTAAAAATTATTTGTCACTATCTTATATGTTTTTTGAAAAAAAGCCAAATTCAAAATTTTGAATATCACCTTGACCCTTGACCTCATTTACATTTTTTTGGGATCAAGGACCTCAAATCAAAAGATCCTAGGTCTCTATCACTAATGGTTTACAAGATAGAAATGCATATCACTTAAATCAAACGCATAAGGGGAAATAACTTTCATATTTGCTTCGGTCAAAATTGGACTAATCATGCAAAGGATATAACGATATTTTGGAAAAACAAATTTGTCATTTTCTTATTAGGTTGCGAACCCTTAGAGATCACAAGAAAAATTGTGTTCGGGGAGATAACTCTCATATTGGAAAGTATTTGGTTAAGCAGGGTCAGTTTCAAAAGCGTATAATTATGAAACTGTTCGATGTCATATTCCAAATATCAAAGCGACATCTTGAGAAACAAAAAGACAGCGAAGGAAAAAATAAGGCGGAAGAAAAAAAATTAGCAGAAAAAACCAATAGGTTTTTTCCACGGAAAAGTGGAAGACATAATAATCAGAACAAATACAAAAGGTCTCTCCACAGAAGAGTGGAAAGACCTAATAATCAGAACAAAAACAATAAGTCTTTCCACAGAAAATTGGAAAGACTTAATAATCAAAAGAAATACAATAGGTCTGTCAACAGAAAAGTGGAAAGACCTAATAAGGGTTTTATAGACAATGTCGTAATTAATAGCTAAGTATCAAACTTATATGTTCACATATATAACATCTATCATTTTTTTTAATGAACTCATTAAAACAATATATATCTGAATTTCTCCCAACGCACGCATGAAACACTTTCTTTATTGGTAACAATGAAACTAACTTGTGCCAAAGATGAATCATACTGTCCTCGTTCAGATTGATTCGACAAATTATAATATGTACTTTGGAATCTCGTTTTTTATACTAATTAGACCGTTGGTTTTCCTGTTTAACACTAGTAATTGTTTGGTTCCTATATAGCGTGGTGTTCAGTGTGAATCAAGGCTCCGTGTTTAAGGCCATACTTTGATCTATAATGGTTTTCTTTAAACAAATTATTACTTTGATGGAAAATTGTCTCATTCGAACTCATACACCATCTTCTTATATCTAAAAATCTTTAAGATTTCTCCTTAAAAAACTGCTTTCCAGTCCTCTAAAACTGTCATTTGGGTGCTGAATCTTTATGTTTAGTTGTGATTTGGTCCAGTTGAAAAAGCTCAAATTTTATTAGATCTGAAGCTGTCAAACTGAGTTGTACACCCCTTTAATACAGAATTGTCAATATTTTTAGTAAGAGCTGGTAGAAGTTTCTATTTTTGACATTATATGTCCCACTAGTAGTATACTACACTGCAAAAATCTTTTTGAGATAGAGCAGATGGGAGTTTTTAATTTGAACTTATTGTCTAAAAGAAATGCACTACGAAATAACTGTGTTCTTGGACCAAAAGGACGAATTTTATTGGCAAGGCTTCTAAAAATTGAAGTACTTTAGTACTGAACACCTGATGACCGCAACTTATTGTGAATGGTCACAAGCACTTGTCTCAGAAAATAACCATATATTACCTGAAAGTGAGGTTAATGTACCGAGATACTTTTTTTCTTAGACAAGTTCGAGCGTAAATGGTAAATAAATAACAGGCAATTCATCTCACCGTTAAAACTATTACTTTGTAGTGATACAAATCAGTATATATACTCTGGTTTGTTGTAATATAATAATCTATATTACTATTTGTATATACCAGTTACATATATACATGTTTTTCCCATTTGTAGATCATTCTATTCTACTATTTTAATAAGAGAGCAGTTCAGATGCATGGTGGACATGTGGACATGGTGGACATTTGATTTATCTAATCGATTGAATTTAAATAGGCATTGATATTTTTTCATTATTTCAGTTTGATGTAAAATCGGAAAATTCAATTTTATAAAATTGAAGGCATTTGGTAATGACGGATCATGAGTAGTCTCAAAAGGGAGGACATCATCATCGGTTGTCTGTTCCTTCGGTGTTCTGAGTTGAATTGTAGACATTTTATTTGTGCTCTCAATACTGTCATCTATAAGTTTTAATGGATATTTCTGTTGTAAGAGATACATCTTCAGTTCTTCTAATCTTCTTTTGCGAAGAGTTATATCCAATACAATTGAACATACTCGTCTTGCCATACAATATGGAACGTTTCTTTTTGTATGTGATGGGTGGCATAGTTCAAAATTTAAATACTGGTGTGTATCTGTCTTCTACAAACAAATTAAAGGAACTGCAATGGGAACAAAAGTTGCGCCTACCTGTGCCAATTTAGTTTGGCTTACTTAGAAAAAATATTACATGAAAAAGTTGGCCAGATATTTGGACAGGAATTCGAAACTTATGTTTATGAACAGTGGAAAAGATTTCTAGACGATTGTTTTATATTAAGGAATAAATCAACAGACGACTTAGAAAAATTCCATGAAATTCTTAACTCATTGCATCCGTCAATAAAATTCACTATTGAAAGTAGTCACTTGGAACTTCCATTTCTGGACTTTTTGATTAAACTCTCCAACAATAAAATCATTACGGATATTTATTACAAGAAGACAGATACACACCAGTATTTTCATTTTGAACCATGCCACCCATCACATACAAAAAGAAACATTCCATATTGTATGGTAGACAAGTATGTTCAATTGTATTGGACAAAACTCTTCGCAAAAGAAGATTAGAAGAACTGAAGATGTATCTCTTACAACATAAATATCCATTAAAACTTATAGATGACAGTATTGAGAGGACAAATAAAATGTCTACAAATCAACTTAGAACACCGAAGGAACAGACAACCGATGATGATGTCCTCCCGTTTGTGACTACTCATGATCCGTCATTACCAAATGCCTTCAAGTTTATAAAATTGAATTTTCCGATTTTACATCAAAGTGATATAATGAAAAAATTGGTAAAAGAAGAATCGATCATTTATAGTAGAAGACAACCGAAACATGTGAAACGCCAACTTACAAAAGCGCGACTTAATATAGTTGAAAACATATCATCCGTACAAATTTGTGGCGATTCATGCTGCATGTGCTGTGGAGTCTGTTCCAGAGACAATTATAATTACTTAGAAATCGGTAGTACGAAATATTTCAATAACGGTAAGAAATTTACAGTAAACGCAAACATGACTTGCAAATCAGAAAATTTACTCTATTGTATAACATGTGTCAACTGTAAAGAAAATTACATAGGTCAAACAGAAAATAGTGTGTTTGAACGGGTCAGGATCCATAAACAACAAATACGGCAACCCGAGTACAGAAAATTCCGTTGAGCGAACATTTAAACATTTGTGCGGGAGGAAAATTCAAATGTTTCCCGTTCTTCAAATGTACGGAACCAACAGAAGAATACCGTAAAGAACTAGAGAGAAAATTCACAAAAGTGTTTGACGCCAAGCTTAATGCTTAGTAGTTAAATGAACAGTAACGTCGCGTCATACTACTAATATGTTACGAACAATAACGTTACGTCATACTACTAATGTGTTCCCCATAACGACGTTCATAGTCTTGAAAAGTCCCAAGATGGATGAAAGCGCTAGACAATGCTGCTTTTAAAACTCTTTTTGTGTATTTAATTTTAATATAAAAATCTGTACACCGCTTGAAAAGAAACTTTTTTTGGTTTATATATATATATATATTTAACGTCAAAAAACATTTACATCTGATTTATTTGTGTTCTAAAAAAAATATTTTTATCAGTATCCATTGAAGAAATGAATTTATAAAAAGCGATATATACGAATCATTATTTTGTACTAAAAAAATTATACGATCGGTTACCAGTCAAAACCGAAAGTCAAACTCTGTGGCAACAATACATAGGAATGCTCTCACAGACATCGCAATGTAAAAGAACGTCTAGCGGCGAGCTGATTATGTTCATAGAAATATCGAATTACCAACGGGAAAAGTATTTGATATTTAACAAGAAGTATTTTTCTTTTCAATATTTTTTTTAATATTTTTTTTTACAAGATTTTTCATTTTCGTGGTATCTGAAGTTATTTATTTTATAATCAATTGGTATTATCAAAGTTCGGAACATCAGCATTTGTGCATTTTCATTTGTTTGGAATAAGTATTTTACCATTTGAAAATTCATTGACAAGTGTAATTGGGAACCGTATTGGATTGGATTGTTTGAATGAATGTTTTTTTTCCTCCTTCATTGCATTCATAAAGTTTTGATTTTAAAATCACATCGCTATTATATAAGACAAACATCGCGTTGATATAATAAAATATAGCAGTATCTTTGACTTATAGTGGATTTTGGCTTATCAAACAATTAGATTCATCTCATTTGCATTCCAGTGGATGTGCTACATGATATTTATTGAATGTGTACATCTACAAATGAAAAATTGTGCATTTATGTTTCATTTAATTAACAACTAAATTTTTCTCGTATTTATACACCTTGCTTGTTATCATATTACACAATTCATTGACATTATACAGCAGACGTATGTCGTGTTAAATGTCACCCTATTTTAAGAAAGAGTTATCACTTTATACAAAGAAATCTTCGTTTCTTCATACAAATGTTAACATTCCTCTAAAATTTCCTACAATGCAACTCGCTGATATAAGACACAATCGCTAAGTGATATAAGAAACGTTTTTATCAATTCGCTTCTTCCATAGACTGAATCAGTAGTAACAAAACAAAACTTAGAAAACAAAATACTAGAGCAACATGAACCCAGAAAACGTGCGAGGTAGCAAAGGAATATGTATATAACAGCATGAAGTCAGTATAAAGAAAGTTGACTATACATAATTAGATAGAACACATAGCTAAAGAGAGGTTAAACGAGTTCAGATTTCTGTTACAACATAAGGGGGGAAATAGTTCTTAATTAGGTAGAAATGAATTGAACGATTTGATTGTGGATGTAAATCAATGACTACTCATAATTAAGTTTTGCAAAGTTTTAAATATAAGTTGATAAGGTTTACCTGTGCACACATATATTTTACTACTTGTGGATACTTACAGTATTTATATCCAATTGATATCTCTTTCAATGTTAATATTAAAGTTTCGGTTACGTGAATACCTACAACGTTTTTTTACGACTTAATAAGAATACATGCATTCGAGAAGCAGGAAGTTTTTCAACGACAAATATTTTGGGTCATAATGGTTCAACTCGGTAAGAAAGATATTTTTAATTTTATTTTTACTATTATCATTGTTTACTGATTAATTTTATTATCTGTTCAGCTGCTGTGTTATTTGTTACAAAAGTGAATATTCATCTCCATACACAAATCTTCTAACATGTCAAAACTGTTTATTGTTTAGCTGATTTTATTCAACAGTTCCATTAATAACATAGAATGAACTGTGTAATAGGGACTAAATTAGTATCATTATCGATTCGAACCAATGGTCAGTCACTAACAAGGAACATTAGGTCTTTTTTTTTAATTTCTAGCAATCGACATGTTTAATATCTGTCCTAGAACAATAAAAGACTAAACTCTGTTTTTACCATTATTCTTTACCTATAATTATTTCGGAACAATTTCGTTTTCTTTTTTAGTGGCTATGTAGATTTTATTGCATTGAAGTGGTTTTTGAAAACTAAGGTTATTCTACCTAAGGAATAGTTTGAATTTGCAACACGTTTAGTAATGTATGGTCTTCAATGCTCATCAACTTTGATTTTGTACTTTATTTTGGCCTATTTAACAAATTTTTATTCAAGCTTCACTAATGGGTCTTTTGTAGACGACCTCATATCAGGTGCAAATATAGGTTCAAATTTTTAAAATGGCTTTCATCACTGATAGAAAAGTTGTCTAAGAAATTTTAAGTCGATTCTATGTATTGAACATTTAAATGACATATAGTTTATAAGTGTGAACAAAACTAATGCACAGGCAACTAAACTAGGTGAATAGATGTGAACAAATTTGATGTGAAACCAGTGTACATTACATTACACTAATTGTAAACGTGTTTACTGTACATGGCGTTTGCTGTGAACACCGCCTTATACAATTACTTGTACTGGAGATTTACAGTAAGTGAAAGCATCCCTGTCTGAATACGAATCATCATAATACAGGTTTAAATGACTAAGGAGATCTCGAAACAATAAACAATATATATATATATATATATATTGCAAACATTGTACTTTAATCATTGTATAATATCAATTGAAAAGTAGTGTTCGGTAATTGACAAAAAGTATCAACAGCAACCAACTCTTTTACGAGCAGTAAAAGAAAAAAAATAATAGACAGACGAATGATTGATTTCAATGAAGAGTGTGCTTCAGAGAAAGTTGTAGACGTTTCAAAAGATAATGCTACAGCCAGAGCTGCATACAATATTGATGATACTCCAAAAAAACATTAGAAAAGAAAGGAAAAGATGTATTTGTAAAATAAACACTATTTCAACTGGTTCGTATGGTCCCTTTGAGATATGCATTGTCTGTTACAAACATGTTTCAGAATTTTCAAAACGCCTCCGTAGTAATAAAGATGCATATCGAAATTGATGTATTGACTGATTTTTGTAGATTGTATAATGTTTGATCAATTTAATATTTAATCAGATTTTCAACTTTTCTTAATTTTGCTGCCTTCATATACTATTAGCTGTGACTGATTTTAAAAGTAACTTTAATGATTTGATATACTTGTATCAGTTTTATGTTTGTTTATATATTTGTTTTTTAAGTGATTAAGATAATAACACAATGTTGACTGATGTACCCCTATATTTGAGATGTTTACCTAGTACATATATGACTGTTTGTTTTGTTAACACATCGCGTGAGTCCGACATTTATTTGAAATCTATAATAGGTATTTAATCGAGAAGAAAGTAATACCTACGATTTAATTCACTTATTCTTATTCAACGTCATACCTGAGGTGACAGGATGCTTCTGTTGTATGTACCAAAACAGGAAGGTTTAATGTAATTGCAATGCGTGACTGCATCTGATTAAAACAGGCCGTGTTAGATATCGACTTTGCAGACATATATAACTTTGTGCTGGGTTAAAAAAAATGCAAGCCAAAAATTACAGTAGTAAATACTATAACAAATAAAAAAAGGATAAAAACAAACAAATAATGAGAAAAAGAACATTAATTGAACAATATTGCATCAATGTTTGTCTTTGCAAGTGTCTCAGTATTTCATACAAATTAAAAGTATATTATCTATATCAAATACGTATGATGAAAGTAAGAATCAGCCACACGCGTATACTGTAAAGCGTCATTAACGATAACCAATTTACGTGAATTGCTAGAACAGTTAATGTTTTAGAAGAGAGAAAAACCTATGCCGTAGAATCAATCCTCATAGTAAAAGTAAGGTGTTTTTTTTTACGATGCAACGACTTCCTAGCCCAAAAGTAATTGGTCATCATGTTATAAAGCTTAGTGCTGAACATTGCGTTGAATATCAATTAATTCACCAGCCTCAGTAAAAAATTACCAACTTGACAAAGGAATGATATCAAGATTTAACTTATTTGTCTGAATTGTTGTTCTTAAAGATAGAAATATTAGATTTGCATTTTCTTTTCTAAATCAGGGCATATAAATTCAGTTATGGGGTATAATTATGTTAACATTGTCCAAGTGATAATACATGATAAAGATATTCATTGTTCAAATGAAATAATTCATAGTATGCAAAAGAGACGGTATCAATCATTATCAAATGATACTTGAGGTAGAGCAGGCAAACCATGAGAACAGCCGAAGGCCACCTATGGGTCTTCAATGTAGCGAGAATTCTAGCATCCGTAGGTGTCATTCAGCTGGCCCCTAAAAAAGTTTTGACTTGTTTCGATGAATATTCGTTCATTTTTTTTTCAGATCACATGATAAACATATTAGCTCTCACGTTTACAGTGTTTTCCTATTGCTATAGCAGTGAAGGTATTTTAGTATTTTAATAAATATATCGAACAATGTTTTAAAGTTAATGAAGACAGGTCAATTCTTTATAGTTATGAAATCTAACAATCCATAATATCTATGGTCAGATAGATTTTTGAACAAAAGAATGTGAAATGATTGTTTCAAACAAGCTTCAAACGAACCAGGACTGATACCCAGTCATAGAAACTCGATATAACGTGATATTAGGCTTTCATTGTTTTTTAGTTCTAAAGTTCAGAAATTATATACAAAGCATCAACAGATTAACATATGGCCATTCCCATATCGACTCGATTGGCATTTATCAGCCATGATTATACCAGTGCTGGTTTATGAGACCAACGTTTATAACTGGGCAGACACGATACAAGCTTAATGTGTTTTATTTTTGTTTTCTATATATTTTACGTTTATTTTCAGTCAACATAACTTTTCACAACAATGAGACCACCTGGATTGGTGCAGTAAAGTATTGTGCATCTATTGGCGCTGTACTTTTTAGCGACGAACAGTATCTTCGAAATCAAACAACATATGAGGTGTGGACCGGGAAGTACAAAGCTCTTACTCCATGGAGAATAATATGGGGTAAATATGACATATTTGTTTTCTAGTGTGTTTTCTTCGGCTTATTTGATCTTTTTTTTTTTATTTATTTAACTTTTTATCTAATTATATATTTTGGTTTATGAGTATAACAGTTTCGAAGCATGGAATTTACAACTTTTTTTTACATACACTTTACTATTCCTTTCACAGACCGTATTTTAGATATAAAGAATCAGTGTGTATATAACTGCCTGCATGTTGTCATCTCTTCATTTTGGTTTTAAGCCAATATTACATTTGAAAACTTACAATAACTCATATTTATTTGATTTTAGGATGTTATGTAATTGATTTTAAAAATACATTTCCGATATATGGTGATCAACCAGAATGTCAAAAAAAGTGTACCAGTACAGACTTTTATGCACTTAAGGTAAATATCCATATTTCAATTTCGTACAATATTGTAAAATTTTAAAAATATACTCGGCCCCTATCATAACGTAAAAAAAACCAACACATAGTGTATACTGATTTTTTTGAAAAATTATGAAGAAAGGGGAACGTCTCGTTAATATGCTCATTCTAATTCATCAAAAATAAATATATGATCATAGTCCTAGTGGTTGAACTTGCCAAGACTCGTTGGTACGGTGGTCTGGCGTTGATGTCTTGCTGAATTCATTGAAGTCAGAAATTATGATTTACTTTTCAAACCACGTAACAGCTTTGTTGGTATTACAATTAAAACCTCATGACATGACGATATTTTATCTTCGATAATAATGAAATGTTCGTCGACTTTTGAAGACACTAGCAACGTGACAATTATTTACATACAGACAAAATGAAAACAAAAATTGCCTAGATTTATAAAATGAAAATAAACAAATTTGTAAATGCGTCATTTGCAACAGATAAAATATCTCTCAGTTTGGTTCGCCGATCATGTAAAATATATATTTAAGCACTGTTTACCAATTAAAAGTTAAATACCTTGAAAAAGAAACAGTTTGATTTACATATAAAAGGGTTTCTTTTCGTACAAAATACCATCTATTTGTATAGGAAGATTGCAAATGTGTACGAAACTTGTCTTGGCAACAAGGTATCAATTATGCATGTACTAAAAATTGTAGTTATGACGAATGCTTAGGTTATTTTTATTTAAGTATTTTTTTTACACGTGATTATTCCTCTTTTAAAACTGAATGACTAATAAAATGAATAATGGTTTTATACGTTTTAAGATCGTTTGTTATATGTGGCCTCTCCTTTAAAATTAATAATATATCTTTATCAGGACACGAGATGTGTGTGTTTACAGCAGACAGATTTACGAAATGAAAAGAGGATAAGTCCATGTAATTGCAGTAAATGTGTTCAAGTTTTAAAACGTAAGATTCTTAGAGCATTTTTTTTTTTTTACAGAAAAACTAAATTTAACCGATACAATTCAACAATCAACAAATTGAATATGACTTGAATCTAATGATCATATAAAATCGAGGCTACTTTACATATAAAATGTATTTAACGTACAGAAGCAATCAGCATTAAATTACTCCAAACATTCCTCAAGCCATATTATGTATTTTATCAGTGCTTGTATTTTTTAAGGGAATTCGAACAACAGGTGAACTTTGTTTTTCAATTAGGTGACACAGATGTTTCTAAGGTATCATTACTTACGGTTTATGACCTTGCACTTCCTGTTAAAGTATTGAAATTTAAAGATAAGATAATAGCTACTGCCGAATGTGACCTAAATTTCTTAACTGCAAACGGAGCAGATTGTATGATTTACATTTATTTGTTCTTTGATGTTTGGTATATATTTGACGTAAAGGCTAACATGTAATTAGCTTTTAGTGTTTTTCAAAATGTCTAGCTTTGCCAAATATCACAAGGTTTGACTTATCTGTCGAACGTTAGTAAAAAGAGATTTTAATTGCACGATTTAAGATGAATATGGATTTGGTAAGCAATAGGTAACTCAAAACAATTGGAAACGCACGCATTTGCTAATTAAATACCACAAGAAATAAATCGAATATGCATTGTAATGTTACACACGTATACAAGTGCGTAACAAAATTACTGTATTGAAAAGGAAATATACAAAGGAACCCTGTATAATAATAATAATTAATAATTATTAACGCACCATTTCACAATGAATAGGTGTTCTTCACAGAATTACTTTTATTTATGGTTAAACATGTTTTGTAGATGGTTTTGTCAATGTTCGTGAAGGCACAGCTACTTGCCCGCTTGAGGACAATCAATGTTGCATGGCAGCGGCCTGTTTAGATAACAAATTGAAACTGACCTCAGAACGATGCAGCAAATCGTACAAAATTATATGTGGTTAGTTAATTTGTATTACCCTATTCAAAATGAAATTGTCATATCTTACAACGATCAAAGATTATTTCAAATACAATTAGATGATATTAAGTGCATGTCATATATCAATCCAATACAATTATTTATAGACTCATTTATTCTCCATTGTATGTGTAACACTTTTGCAAAAACTTATGTGTGCATTGTTACCCTTTTTACGATGTTTTAAATGTTCAAATTGCTCTCTGTATCAAGAAATATTGGATAAATTCAACTACGTATTGATGCAATTTTTGTCTGTATTTGATAATCGAAAACTTTCCTGTTGCAACTGTTCATTTTGGTAATTCACATAATTTCAGTTTTGTCATAAACAATTGCATTAATATTGACAATGTCACCAGTGATGTCGTTACTACTTGTTGAATTCTACTACAACTTTATTTTATCGATACATAGGTTATTAATAAAAAAAAACATTAGTTAGGCAAACAGTAAATAATGAATCAACAGTTTTGATCGATGACATTCGTTTTATCATACCAGGTTGTTTGATATAGCCAGCGCAAAATCAATCAGTTTTCAACTATCGAATTCAGCAATTACAAAAAAAAATTAGTGTTATTTACTGGCTGGTTCTGTATTTGCCCTGTTATAGATTCGAGGTCAGCCGTATTGGACCGGAGATTCAATGAAAAAGCCAGTTCATAACGCTTTTATTAAATGTTTTTAAAGAAATTTACCGTGAAGAAAGTACAAAATGTCTTTTCTGAACTTGAGAGAGCTTGTCTGTCATATTACACGTCCGTGGATTTTTGTCAACATTGTTAGATGTAAAATCTGATTTCTCGTCCAAGTACTCGATTCATTATAATTAATTTTATCTAGCAATTATAAAGTAGTTAGGGAAAAAAATCAGACTGTTTAAGTATTCGTGTTAGATCGTCTCCGTTAGACATTTACGAGATTTATTTAGGTTCAAAGTGTGCATTGTATTTTATTGTGTTGCCTGCTCTTTATTTTTGAAATTTACCGATTATGAATATTTTGCTGAGTATGAAATTACATTGCTGTTAGACGTCTCTCGGTAATTATAAATCAAACATTCATGCATTTAGTTTTATTTGGAATCATGATTGGATATTGTTTGATGTCTTTTCATTTGTGATTTTTATTCTATTTCATTTTCTATGTAAGTAAAAGTAAAGATAATAAATCTTCTAGTTAAATTATATGATTATCAGTTTCAAACTGTTATATGCACACATCAAAACACAATTTATTACGCCATTACTAACACACATATAATAATATTCTTATAACAATATTATATCTTTTTTATTATATTATAATATAATTAGAAAATACAAATGAGTTTTATTATGAAGATAGTTACAAACAAAAAATGAATACCTAAGATGTCTATGTTTCATCATGAGAACATCAGCGTTTGTGTGATATGATAGTTAAATTTTGTGTTATTGTGCATATTGTGCAAAATGATAGGTGGTCTACGTCCGGGTCGATGCTGTTAATTTTCACAGACTTTAACAGTCCAATAGCAAGTAATATCTTTTATGTTACTTAACATTTGTAAAACACCTAATATTTAATATTCTGTATCCATAGCTTTGATACCTAATCAAGGTTTGTCTTTGTTAATTTTATTTGTTTTATCAGCTATTCAATGTGTGCATAAAGTTCCAGACTTTGGAATACTTTGCCCTTAAGTATCATCATATGGTACAACAACCTTATTGTTGATGCACATATTGCTAGACATGAAAACAAAGCATTTATAATTATTTACAGATGATCATGCAAATGGAGGACACGACATTTATGAAAAAGGAAGAACATATTGCTTCAATAAAAATTCAATTTTGCGAAGATATACAAGAGAAAACCTTTGCCCAAATGAAACTGCACCGCATTGGACAAGTGGTTTATCAACTGTGTATGGATACACCCTCCAGTACAAAGGTATAAAAATGTAGCAACCAAGAAAAAGTATATTTCAAAGTTTTTTAAATGTTTTACTTCACATTTTTTGGTAAAATTATACATTAAGGTTCATTTAAGGAGCAAAATATAATTATTATTTCATAAAGAGTCGTATCTCTAGACTCTATGATTGTTTTAACACATCGTTTGCTGCATAATATTTATCATCGTATATACATCCAAAACTATAATCCGGTTAACTAGTAAACCGAACTACTAGTATATTAGGAATCAACTTCATTTAACTTACGATCCATTACATCACAAAACTGTATTGAGATCAAAACGAACAACGGCCATAAAGAATACATCCTTAACGATTATGCTATCAATATTTGTTTGAAAGGTGAGTGCATGATAGCATGTATGATATTGAGAAACAACAACATTTGATATTTGTCATTGTGGTTATTGCTATTTTTTAAGTACAGGTATTAATGAGAATAAGCATGGTTTAAACAAAAATTAAGAAAGCATGGACAGTAGTGAAATATTTTCTAATATCGACTTTGTTGATAGATGTAAGAAGACCTGGTATGAGTGTCAATAAAACAACATTTCATTCAAGTCACAATTTTTAAAGTAAACCAAATAGGTTAACGTAAAGCCTTCAACATGGAGCCTTGTCTCACTACGAACTGCAAGCTATAAAAGGTCCAAAAATATTAGTGAAGAAAACATTCACATATTGCAAGAAATTTATGTCTGCCTTATTCGACTGTGACTGATATTTTTAAAGTTTATATATGTCTTCTTATATTTAGTTTTTTCCTTTATCAAACAGTTTTATACGAATATAAACAAATATTATTACTAGTACCTTTTCAACATGGTATAATTCATTTTTTTTTATAAATGAATATACATTGTAAGTTTCATGTGAATTAAACTGGTTTAACATGATTGTAATAGTTAAATTACCAGTTCAACCAGCACGATTATGCATTTGAATTGATTCTATATTACAGTGGAATGTATAATAGGGTCGAAAGAAGGATAATTTAAGCATTTTTCTGATTATTGTTTTTTGATATCTTTGCAGATAACATATCAAACATTAATCCAGTTCAGTGTTTTAGAGTGGCACACACAAATACAAATGGAAAGGAATATGTTAAATGTAACGAAGTGTTTCCTTTTTACTGTCAGGCAGGTACGAATTGTTTAATGAATCAAAACTTCAAGAGATAAAAAGGGACAGATGAAAACATCTCTTTTTCTAGAATGAGGATTATTAATAACTTTCATATAATTGATATGAACCACTTACATAGTATATATAATATAGCTTTTTAAACTAAAATATACATTACACAAGAAATGATGTATGCTATTGTTGAAGCACAGTTTGAATGTAGGTAAACTCAATAAGCCAAATAGAGTACGAAGCTGAAGAGCACTGAGGACCGAAATTCCCGAAAGTCCTGCCAAATACAACTAAGGTAATATATCTCTGATGTAGAAAAGGCTTAGTTTTTCAAAAGTTCAAGGTTTTTTAACCGTCAATTTATAATTATGAACATATCAATGATAACTCAAGTAAACATAGAAGTGCTGACTACTGGGGTGGTGATACCCTCCGTGAAATAAATCTCCACCAGCATCGACCCAGTGGTTGCAAAAAAACTCATCATAGATACCAGCAATATAGTTTTATATTAATATCAAATTTATATTATTAACAGCTTAAAGACGTGAGATAAGCAAGTTACACATCCAAACATTTATAAGCCAGTGTAATAATATAGAGATCTGGCAGGGTTCGCAACGAATGAAGGCAATTAGAACTCACCACGACTATTTATATTTGAACTTTTTTTAAATATAAATGTGGTGTTTTGGTTCGAGTTTCACTCGTGCGCCTTATTTATACGAAACGAATCATCTTCTATATATGCTCGAAAATCATACAACAGTCAACAATGACGATTATGTGTATTTTTGCGGTTCGTGGTCCAATAAAAAGATAACAAAAAAACCTCAGGTTTCTTGATAAAGAAATACAAGCAACTGTAGTAAAACGTCCAACATGGTTCAATATATAAAAGCACGATAACGTTTGTTAATCTGATCTCATAAGAAATCTTAAATGAGGTTTAAAGTTAGACTTGTATTGGTTCAAAGACACCGCACTAGATATAATCTGTATAATTGCATCAATTGGCATACATACATATATGTGAATGATGTCATATGTGCTGTACATGTATATGTTTTGGCTTTAGATGAACATTGAGTAGGTTAATAGATAACAAAACATTCCTAATTAGGTTCATGTAGATATAACGCAGACATTTTGTCACTCAAACCGCATCATCTTGTATCTAATTAATTCAATATTTATCTTACTCATTCCGTTTTGACATTATCTTTACATGTATACATATAGTGTTAGGTGAGTGTTGTCTTTGCTCTGTAACCGATAGATTTTTAAATTTTTTTTAGTATGAAGCAATTTCCGTTGTTTGATTTAAATTCTGGGCAAATTGAGTGTAATCTTTATTAACTAGCTACTAGCATGATAATGGTATATGTTAGTAACTTTTGGTTTAAGGTACATTTCCGCAAAATGCTTATTGCATTTTAATTGCGTAATTCGAATTTAAATGTTCCCTTACGATTAATCTTACATAGTTTAACCTTTTCTTTATCAATTCAGATTGTTTATATCACAAACTAGTTAAACCATAAAAAAAATCTTATCATAGGTAGAAGGACATCATTTGTAAATATAATCCAACATGCAGATATCCTATATGTTCAGGTATTTCACATCTATTTGTTTGTGATAATATTCTTTACTAAGACTCACAAAAATGCCGGCATTCACCTCAAAAGCTAAGAAAACCTTACAACAGACTTATCAATGCAATAAGGGATAAAGTTACGATACTGTTGGCATGTCAATAAAGATTGTTAAAATGACACGTGTTGTGTACTTCTCATATATCGTATGATGGTATAATACTTAATCGCTAACGGGAGGGATTGTGCTCGATATTGATATGAAGAAGACATAATATATAAATCGGTTTAAATGAGGTCTGGATTTGGCGTGTCAGGAACTGCTAGTCGTCCTTTGTTAATGTATATATAACTGTTATTTTGTTTAGTTTCTTCTGACATCGCACTGGGACTTCTTTTAAACTGTGCATTTTGTTGTATGTTTTTTTATACATTGGCTAGAGGTGTAAGGTATGATTGAGACCTCCAAAACATGTTTAACCCCGTCGCATTTTTAAGCCTGTCCCAAGCCAGGAGCCTCTGGTCTTTTTAAGTCTTGTGTGAATTTCAATTGTAGTTTCTTTTATATATTAATATCAATATCTATAGAGTTTAGTATGACGTCAATTATCACAGAACTAGTATACATTTTTGTTAAGGAGCCAGCTAAATCACGCGGGGATTTTCTCGCTTCATTGAAGATCTGTTCGTGGCACTCAACTGCTATCTGCTGTTTGGTCGGATTGTTGTCTCTTTAACACATTACTTCTTTCCCTTCTCAATTTTATTTACAAACGTTTGCTTCTCATTTAAATACCTTATCGTTCAAGCATGTATAATGTCACTTAAATTGATAGTAAGTTCTTCTAAAATGTTTGTGTTACATTGATGATGATATTGATGGATAACCGTATAGCTTTTCACGTCCAGGGTAAAATTGAAATCCGGACGAAATACTGATGATTTTTGTTTGATTCGTGTATTTGTTTGGTAAACTGTTTACTTATATTATAGACAAAGACGGGAAGATAATTACTACACATTACAAATTTTGAACTATAATAAAAACTAGGTAAATACAATTGTGATGAATACTTCAGGTTCATTAGCATTCGTTGGATATCAATTTCTGTCGATTTCATGGGTACAATGTACAGGTAAATCACAAATTTAAATGTTCAACGTTTTACAAATTTTCCATTTGATTGTATGCAAACAATACCATAAAATTAAATATCCACAGAATTTGATACCCCCAAAAATTAATGAATCTACAGTATTTATTTTTGTTTTCAAAAAGGAAGCATCGTTTATGAAGATACTTCTTTAGCAACTGTTGATGGCCAGTCTAATGACAGTAACAACAAAACAGGTAATACGTCATTTATCTTTAATCACTAATTCATTAAGTGATTTCAAGCGTTCTAACTCATACAAAGTATTGAAACTGTTTTGAAAATAGCAATGGATCCATATATGTAAGACATAAAACGTTTATTCGGGTATGGAGCTGATGTTTCATTACGTGATACAAGTCCTTGGTAACTTATGTTATCAATGTCATTTTGCTTAGATTCTTCTGCAACCCATTCCTTCTCGGACGTCTATGATACTGAGTTTTACTATGAGAATTATTTTTAATTAGTTTACAATGTATTGATGTATAAGAGAGAGTTGCGATATCACAAATCATATAGAGTTCCGCCGCCTGTTTTTTCTAACCTCTGGTCATGTTTTGTCTTGTTTGTTTGTCAATTTTAATTTCAGTTGTCAATGAACAAAAATACATATTTGTTTATGCGCTAGCAAAAGTCTGACTGCGGGTAAAGGATTTTCTCGCTGTGTTGAAGGCCCATTGGTGGACATGTTCTGCGTTCTTCTCTGTGGTCCGGTTGAAGGTCCTTTAACACATTCCCCATTTCCTTTCCCAATTGTATGCTGTTTTGAACAATGAAATTTCTACTTTGGTAACTTCCTTTATGAGTGAATTCTATTTAAAATAAATGAAATGATTTGGTGCTTGTCAAAATAAATCAAGCCTTAGAATTATATTAATGGACCTGATGCAAGAGGCTTGAACTGTGCTATAGCTCATGATGAAGATATTGTACAGCGTTAGGTTTGAGCCTCGTATACATATGATGTTCGTATTTGTATTGTATAAATGCCTTATAAAAAGTATACTCAACAGAACTGATATGATACTTTAAAACATAAATAAACGGTTCATAAAGTTCGTTAAACTTCTCAAAATTTAGAATACGTGATTGCATAATAAATAAATACCAGTATAATTATAGCAAACAACTTCGCCTCTTTTATCTGACAAACCAATCGACCCACTGGCTTATAAATCGCAAAAAATGTCAAAAAGAGAGGACACACATGTTTACTGTAACATTCAATTAATGCAAATGAAATAAAAGCTAGTATAATAGTACAGACACAATAAAATAAAGATATTGTATAAATAAACTCATCATAGATACCAGGACTAAATTTAGTATATACGCCAGACGCGCGTATCGTCTACATTAGACTCATCAGAGACGCTCGAATCCAAAAAAGTTAAAAAGACCAAATAAAGTACGAAGTTGAAAAGCATTGAGGACTAAAATTCCTAAAAGTTTTGCCAAATACAGCTAAGGTAATCTATGCCTCAGGTAGAAATGCCCTAGTATTTCAAAAAATTCAAAAATTTGTAAACAGTAAATTTATAAATATAACCATATCAACGACAATTCATGTCAGCACAAAAAGTGCTGACTACTGGGCTTGTGATACCCTCGGGAAATAAATCTCCACCAGCAGTGGCATCGACCCATTGGTTGTAAATAAACTCATCATAGATACCAGGACTATATTTAGTATATACGCAAGACGCCCGTTTCGTCTACAAAAGACTCATCAGTGACGCTTGAATCCAAAAAAGTTAAAAAGGCCAAATAAAGTACGAAGTTGAAGAGCATTGAGGACCACAATTCCTAAAAGTTTTGCCAAATACATCTAAGGTAATCTATACCTCAGGTAGAAATGCCTTAGTATTTCAAAAAATTCTAAAATTTGTAAACAGTAAATTTATAAATATAACCATATCAATGACAATTCATGTCAGCACAAAAAGTGAACCGACGGCTTTCTCTTTTTGTTTCTGTTATTTCAAAAACAAGAAAGAGCGGATAATCGTATTGACCATGTATACTCGTTACTTCTTTTTTTAACATCCCACAGAAATAAAAAAAAATCAGTTATTTCATAATGGGTTCTACGTGTTATCCAAATGTTAAAATCATTGTCTTTGCATTTCTTTGTTATTGGCTTAGCGCCAACATGTGGTGACCCGGTAAAGTCCTGCGTGCGATATATTATTGATCGGTTCACTACTGACAATTACGGATCAAATGTAATGATTATGAGTCATTAGAAATTCGGCATCGCCCGAAGTTGATCCTTACCTGGTCAATAGCGAACCTTAAAGTTAAAACAAATTCAATTCAACAATAAAATATCAAACAAGATAAACCCTACTTACCTTTAGTAAACGTGCTTGCAATTACAAGGTTAAATTGGATTGTTGAGGCATATTGACCTTCAACACAAAGACTGAGTTTCAATATTTCAAATACTTCATTCAGATGCTTGCTGCACGATCTACTGTATGGTATGATAGCAAACTTATAACTTAGATGAAATCTCCATTGTAAGATACTAATGCAAGACAAAAAAAATAATGATTCTATATTGATCAATCGAAATGAGAGGTTCATACTATAGTACGATTTTCATGTGTAATTCGTGTAGTAAAATATTTTAGATTCCTTTATGGTAGCATAACATTGTATTCAAGTATATAGATATGAATCGACATAAGCATAATTTTTTGGTAAATTGAGAGTAATAAAGTACGGTTGAGGTGTGTATAGTTAAAGTAAGAGATATAATTCAATATAACTATATAATATGTGTAATAATGTGTATTTCTCAGGTGCAATTGGTGGATCGATATCAGCCATCTTGATTATTGTCATCGTTGCTGTAACAGGCATTTACCTTTACAGAAGACGGTAAGATTATCTTAAAAGGTCCTATAAGAAAAATGTGTTTGATGTATTGATTTGAAAAACTATTTAAATGTTGTACACCTATTACTTCTATTTGAAATATTCCGTCCTTTGGCTTACGGATAATATACCAACAGAAACCATACGAAATCTCTTCATTTCAAATTAGAATGTGTTACGGGCGAATATCTATTTTATTATAAAATATGTTTACAATTATCTCGAATTGAAAACCGGTAAAATGCCGACAATGAGGAAAGAAAGTGGATTGTGAAATAATTGCAGATAGTCTCCCCTTTACATTTCTGTACTATGCTGATAAGTAATTTAGGAAGATACATAATGAGATATTAATAGCCAATTTCGGAAAATAGATAACGAAAATGGGAAATTTGTGAAAGAAACAAAAGAACAGACAACAGCCGAAGGTCACCAATTAGTCTTCAACACAGTGAGAAAATTCCTCACCCAGAGGCGTGATTCAGCTGCCCCCTAAACCAAAAATCGGTACTAGTTCATTGTTAATGGACGTCATTCTTAACTCCAAAATATATATATATATATCAGTCTAAAGATTTGCACAACGGTACTAACATAAGATGTTATTATACGAAAATGTTGTTATTAAATTGTGTTGACAAATATTTCGGCTCAACAAATGGCCTTCTTCAAGTGTCATAAGTTTTATCATTGCTGATACATAATGTATAAGGTGTAAACATAGATCAGTAATAGTACAGGTAAGTTTTGGTCGATTGATTTTAATCCAAAATCCTGAATATCATAATATAAACAAAACACTATAATTCAATATACGTGACTGTGTATATTAACAATAGAAATGAGTGAAAAACAAAACTGTAAGTATTTCTTATTGATGCCGTTTGGATAATGTACATAAAGTTCCTTTATCCAAAAGCTTTCCCGAACCTGTTGCTGGGCATCACTCCAGTGAATTTTCTGTTCAATTACTAGAATTTTCAAGTTGTTAAAGCTTGTGAGATATAAACCCTCCCTCTGTACATTGTACCTATAGCCAATGTAAAAAAAAAACACATAGCAATATGCACAGTGAAACTCAGTTAACAAGAAGTCCGGGTACGATGTCAGAAAAAGTATAAACAGAAAATAAACAAAATGATAATAATACAATCATTAGCAACATACTACTAGCAGCTACTGACATGCCAGCTCCAGACCCTAATTTACTGAGTGAAAGATTATGTCTTCCTCATACATGTCATATGAATATCAAGAGCAAAAAAATTGTTTCAAACATGTACTCATCAAATAACACAGATATAAGCCCCATATTTGATTTGGTATATACTGCCACAAACTTATGCCAATCAAACAAAATGTTGAATTGATGATAATGTCATTATATAATTTGATGATTACTTTTGGAAGTGTGACAAACATTACGCTACTGTCTGTCGATAGTTTACATGAATTATTCTAATTGTATTTGTTAAGACAATGTTTAACAAGAACGTAATCTATGTGGGTTTTTTTTTCTAAAACAAAATAAGAAATTATTAGTTAATTTCGTTAATTTTTTTTCTCTTAATACCAATTTTGACAATACATGGGTCAAGTACCCGGCCACGTTCACTTTTATTTTATCCATCTGATTAGTTAAGCCGTTTTCAACTGATTTTTATAGTTCGTTCTTGTGTTGTTCTGTTATACCACTGTCCCAGGTTAGGCGGAGGATTGGGATCTCGCTAACATGTTTAACCCAGCCACATTTATATGTATGTGCCTGTCCCAAGTCAGGAGCCTGTAATTCAGTGGTTGTCGTTTGTGTATAGGTTACATATTTGTTTTTCGTTCATTTTTTTATTTAAATAAGGCCGTTAGTTTTCTCTTTTGAATTGTTTGACATTGTCATATCGGGGCCTTTTATAGCTGACTATGCGGTATGGGCTTTGCTCATTGTTGCAGGCCGTACGTTGATCTATAGTTGTAAATGTCTGTGTCATTTTGGTCTCTTTTGGACAGTTGTCGCATTGGCAATCATACCACATCTTCTTTTTATATTCAGGTGGTTATTTGGTTCTTTTTGTTTAAGAAAAAAAAAACAACAAATAATGCATCGTGTTAAAGTTGAGCGTTCTAGATAAAGTTAAAGTAATTTATTTAACTTTCGACAAACAGACATAAAACGCACAAAACTCATATAAAATACTAAACATTCATCATTGTACATAATACAACAAATATATTATGTTGCAGACATAATTTCATGTTTAAAAAAAAACGTATCAAAATTACAAAATAGTTTAACAATGCACGGATTCCTTATCAAATGTCAAAATGTCATGTTCATTCTAGTTTAGTCATTCAACCATCCAGATGTCTTCAAAAGAATTCTGGTGACTTATGACAAGAAATAAACATTTATATTCACACTTTCTATAAGCTTAATAATGACGATTTGTTAAAACTATTTTATGATAAGGTAAAGACAAAAATAAAATATGTAAAGCATAGTTTTTGGTGAATGTTGTTAGTATAAAATGTAAAAAAAATGTTTAGCTTGCTTCACTTCAAATAAAATTAAGAATGGAAATATTATATATGTCAAAGGGACAACAACCCGACCAAAGAGTAGAAAATAGCTGAAGGCAACCAATTGGTCTTCGACGCAGCAAGTAAATCCCGCATTCGGAGTTTCAATACATATATCTGTTGACTTCCTTTTTTCATGACTTACACACTTAGGACATGCGATGGCAATCATCAACAAAGCAATATATATAAGGTATTCACATGAGGTTGAATTCTGACCTTGCAAGCGATTTACACATTAGCATTATATTTCTTCATGGTATTTTGACATGTGTTGACTGCGAATACATTTATTTCGTTTTTCTTCCTTTTTTCAATGTTTGATACAAAATGATATCGTATCGTTATTTTAAGTCTGAATCGTTGTTTCTATCCAGTTAACCATTTGCTTTTTAATAATAGTACTCGTTTTTGATTAGAGTCAAAGAACCCCAGATGAGACAAATCCGAAGTGAAGATCATCCAATAAATGTGAATGCACATA
>CM034362.1:27140766-27184767 GCA_019925275.1 Mytilus edulis | reverse complement strand
AGGGATTGTTCTGAAGGTGTAATGGCCAAAAATATTGTTTGGCAAAATCAATTTCAAGTAACAAAGAAAAAGAATCCGATCCGTATGCCTTTAATATAGACTATGATTATCTACATAGATCTAACAAGATAGAAGTCCCGGTAACAAAAGTATACGATCACCTAGCTACGATAGTAACTAATGACCCTACTTAAGACCACTAAAATTTTATGATTGTTTTAGACAATGCGTTTAAACCTTCAAGGAGGTCACTGTCTAAAACTGTATACATTCTTATCATAGTAAGTTTTGAATTTGAAATTAATTATCAAAATTAAATTTGTGTAAAAATATGGGTTTGTCGGTTTATTTTCAAATTAGACGTTTGACTGTACCGTTGGTGTCTTTTGTCTCTCCTTTACCTAAAATAATTAACAACATTATTTGAACGACAAACATTTCTTCTTATGTGACGTTTAAATATTATGACGTCTGACACGCGAAGCAATGAAGGTGTTTTTAATTTGATAGATGCTTTTGTGCCTTTTTTTGTAGAATTGTTGTTTTAAGATTCTAACACAGTGATGACTGATGTACCCATATTTTGACTATTTTATTTATTATGTCTGCTTTCTTCATTCATCGTTGTAAATACAACGAAATTTTATGAGACTGTCGTACAAGTGAGAGGTTTAGCGCTATAAAACCAGGTTCAATCCACCATTTTCTACATTTGAAAATGCCTGTACCAAATCAGGAATATGACAGTTGTTGTCCATTTATGTAATGTGTTTTGTCAGTTGATTTTGCCATGTGACTTGGAACTTTCCGATTGAATTTTCCTCGGAGTTCAGTATTTTTGTGATTTAACTTTTTTGCCTAAGTAAGCCTAAAATTGAGAATGGAAATGGATAATAAGTCAAAGACACAATAATCCGAACAAAGAACAGACAACAGCAGAGGTCCATCAATGGGTCTTCAACACAGCAAGAAAAAGCCTGCAACCGGAGGTGGTCTTCAGCTGGCCCCTAAATTTAACTGTGTACTACAAATGCAGTTCAGTGAAAATTGAACACTAAACTCCAACACATAAATATGAACTAAAAATAAAAAACAACATACAAGACTATCAAAGCCTAAGAGCTCCTGACTTGGAACAGGCTAAAAACTGCTTCGGCGCTAGACATATTTTGTGAGATCTTAACTCTCCTCTTATATCTCTAGCCAATGTAGATTAAAGAAACACATAGCAATACGCACATACATTTTTTTACTGAAAATATATCAAATCGTAAGTCAATACTGTATGGTTTTTACACATTGATTTAAATGCTTAATTTTTGACAAATTAGAAAATAAGTAAACGCTGTATTATAACTGCCAGGAATCAGTTAAAACATTACAAATTAAACTCACAACAAACACTCATACACCACAGACAATCACACAAAATGTTATAAAATCAACATTTTCTAAGAAACAGTTTATATACTAAGTTTCAAATAGACTCAAATACAATGCCGTTTAATTGCATTATTTAAATACGATACAAATGCAAAGAAGGAAGTATGATTCATGTACTCAAGTTATCGCAAATGTGGCTCATGTGTTATTGCTGCTATATGCCTAAATATTGTATCTCTTATAATGCACAAAGGTTTGATTTTGATAAGTTGAAACCTGTTTAAATTGTACATGTGGTAGCTTCAACAAAGACTGTCATATAATGCAATTCGTGTATGCATAATGAGTTAAACCCTGTAGAATTGTTTCAAAATTGATGTGCATGTAAGCCTTCTTCACACGTGTATCACTGTGTAAGCCAGACGAGACTTTTATCTGTGATGTTTTGATAAAAAAGGAAGGAGTATTTTCTTTGGGGTTGACACAATCCTTAATATTATGAAACCAATTATATAGGTTTCCATGAATACTCAACGCATTGGTAGCTTTGTGGCGATGAAAAAGGCGTATTTCCACAAAGTCAACTTCGTGAACGGTATGATTTATTTGTTGAAATTTTTTTAAGCTTTGTATTTATGATAAATGTATTGCATCCGGGCATAATACAGTGGGTTTTATCTTTAAAAATAAAAAATCCTATGATGCAATTCTATGATATTCATTTTTTTTCTTTTTTTTTTAGTTTAATGAGTTAGAAAACCTGTTTCGTGTACTATTATATGGCGTTAGTATATGAACGGGAAATGCACCTTCAAAGAAGATATTGCATAATCTGTACCAATCATTGTTAAGAATATGTCCTTAAAATTCAAATTCCAAACAATCATACAGTTATTTATTCGTTGAAAGTTTAGTCTGTTATCCAAACTGACAGACAAAATGCATAAAAACAAATAACAGTTTATTATAAAGAATTTAATTTTGTTCATCTTCTAATTTACCAACAATATCTTTTTTATCAATTTCATGCTTTGTTCAAAGAGGTACTTCAGTCAAAATCATGTTTACCGATTAGACGGAAATTTCATATTTGATTTGTAAGCATGTAAAACATTTACCCAAGTTTTTAAATGTATAAATTAAACAATTTACCGGAGATTGGCTCGATAATATGTAGCTGGGTTTCGTGTGTATTTTAGTCTTGACTCCATCTAAAATACTATCGGGAAGACGTCCGAAGAACCTACAGCGGTCATATAAGCGATACAAACATAAATAATGATATTAATAGAAAGCAAACTTGTGCAATTGTGTTTTTCTATGTCAGATTATTTTCATTTAATATATAAACATCATTGTGGTTAATTATATAAGAATGATTTTTGTGGATCGGATCAGTCATTAAATTAGGTTACCTTTGTTTCATTTTCAATGTTGGCATTCTTTTCCTTTAAATAACCGAACCTGTATAATACATGCGTTATCCATCTCTAGCTAGAAGGTTAAATTAAATTTCATATGAAAACGGTTTCAATGATGTCGAATTATTCACCTGCTAGTTATTCATCATCTACAATGTGTCTGCTTAATTTGACAAAACTGAACCAGACAGGCTGCTAAAAGCGAATTATTTTTTCCCTATTTCACTTTCAGTAATAATTGAACAAAAGAAAAACATACTTTAGAATTTATTATATATTTCGTAGCTAGTTTCCCTTAAATAAATCTATATAATATGTTTAACATTTATCATTACATAACATCATATATCGTTGACATCAAGTGATATCTCGTACAATTCTCTTTCTAAAGAATTTCAGTATTATCTGTTTAGCTTTCATATGAAGAAATGAAAGTTCATCTCTTAATATTCAGTTAAAACCCGAGGAAATAACTTATAAATAAAGATGAATTTCTGTAAACATGTTTAATATGATGCATTGAAAGACAAATAAACAGTTCATTTTCATGTGGAATAAAAAAGAAATTTGCAAAAATCTACCGCTTAATGAATAATTTGCTACAGCGAGACATGCTTATATCAATCGGATTTTAAACAAAATGATAAGAGTTGGATAATAATATATACAATGTGTGTGATCTGCTCTAGAATTTCCGGATTGTTAATAGATAGATAGTTTATTCTCATAAGCCATGCAAATACAAAGGTTACAGAGAAGTTAAAAAATAATAGATAAAGGAAGATGTGGTATGAGTGCCAAATGAGACATCTCTACATTCAAATAACAATTTATAAAAGTAAACAATTGTAGTTCAAGTTACGGCCTTCAACACGAAGCCTTGGCTCACACCGAACAGCAAGCTATAAAGGGCCCCAAAAATCACTAGTGTAAAACCATTCAAACGGGAAAACCACCGGTCTAATCTATATAAAAACGAAAATCGAGAAACGGGAAACACGTATCAACTACGTACATAAACAGACGACAACTACTGTACATCAGATTCCTGTTTAACTTTACTTTTTTTTAAACTTTTTTTTTTAAATTGACATTTTTTGTTAACAAAAAAACATATGTCTCTTAAATGATCATCCGGATGAAAACCTTGGCAAACAATCGCATTATCCTGTCTCTTGTTTAGAAGATTCAATTAAACATTATGGTTAACCCCATTATAGATAAATACGTTGATAAGGTTTGACCTGGTCCAGACGTTAGAACTGTATATATCCTTGGTTTACGAACAATGCTACAATGTATATGTATGTTTATAACTCTAATACATTTTCTGTTTTGATGTTTTCATTTCATATGACTGCGTAGTATTTAAATTCACCTTTGCTATAAATACCTTATTGTGTTAACCTCTGCTATAAATAACGTATTGTTGTAATTGATACTTTAAATTCACATAGGTATATATTTTATGACAAACACTTCCTCATTGGTGTGTAGTCATTCGTCATAAGTCTAGCTTGTAAAAATGGATAAATTTCAATTTCTGGTTTCAGTTTTTCTTATTTTATTAAAATGTGAAGGTAAGAAAAGTTATATAAGTATGTTTGTATCATTTTGTAATTATTATGTCACCTTTTTTATGATACAAGGGTGATGTATTGTTATTCCTCTATTCTAGCTTCGACATTTTGTTGTAGAATAATATAAGTTGACTTGACAGGTATTGATAAAACAATAACAAACAAAACCAAGGAGTAAACAAAGACTCAAAACCCAAAGGACATTTACATCAATAGTTATAAATAATAATTAAGAAACAACACGAACTCCACTAAAAACCGGGAGTGAAATCAGGTGCTCCGGAAGGGTAAGCATTTCCTGCACCGTATACGGCACCCGTCGTGTTATTTCTTTGTTCAGTTCGGTAATGATGGAAGGATATTATGACTGAGGAAGAATATCAGATATAATTTCTGACACACTTTTGTCATAATGGCCAATCAGCTCATGATGGCGACCGTAAAATTTCTTTAGTGATGGCCTTAGTTTGATTGATTCATAGCCCTGTCTTAGCAACTTTTGAGAAAGCAGTATTCCTCGTTCAACAAAATCAACGTACGTTGAGCTAGCTCTAGAGTAACGTATCAACTGAGACACATATACTCCATATGCTGGTGCCGCTTGGATGTTGCTACACAGAAATGGAAAGTTGACTATAGGAAAAATTAAAATCATCGCGTTTGTCATAAATTTTGGTATTCAACCTACCATCACTAGTCATTTCGAGAAAAAGGTCTAAATATGAAGCAGTTTTATCTGTGTCGGTAGAATCTTTAATTTCAAGTTCATTGAATCTATTATTAAAACTGCACCATGTACATAAGTTCATTATGTTTATTTGGGGCTTAGAATTTTCATAACCGTATCATGGAAACAAATGTGAACAAAACAATCATAATTTAGTAAAACTACAAGGAAATATCAATTGGCATACGTAGATGTGCCACCTATCTCTTGTACTTTGAACTGGCGACCATTGCAATTGTACGCGTTTTAATGTGAAAAAAATGAATAATTTACATTTATTAATTCATAAATGATTAAACCTTAAAAAAATATCCCATATGCTATATGTACACCGCAGAAATAAGGGTATTGTTTAAGTGTAAAATTGATTCGAGTATAAATCTTTAAGATTGCTACTTTAAACATTGGAATATGTTTGGTGTTTATTCAGCATTGGTATTTCTAGGCGGTATGTAACGGTATTTACTGCTCCAGACAATACATTTCGGGCAAATACTGCTGGATTGAAATTTTCATTGTAGCTTAAATATCAATCATTTAATTGAGGAATCGAGTATTTAAATCAATACCATCTTAGGAACACAAACATTGATACGTTTCTTTATCCTAACTAACTAGTACTGAATATCATGGTCTGTAAATGTAAGATAAAACAAAATACAGTTATATCTTTTTCCTGGAAAATTGCTTTGAAAAGCAGTTAAAAACACGTGTTCTCCGAAATTTATAAGCAGATTGCAGTCCATCAGCCTGTTATTGCAACTTATTAATTGGTATTATCAATTATCCACATAAACCAGATTTAGTAGTATGTAAACAAACAATTATATTGGCGGGAACATCAGCAATACATATGCTTAACTATTCCTACCGCTTAGGGTTGTGTACCAGACCTTTTAAACAATTGTTGACCTAAAGGCCTATGTTTTATACATGTATTTTAATTATCTGGGTTTTTGTTGGGTTTTGTTTTAGGGTATGGTATTTTGATGATGGATGGGTGTTTGCGGTTATTTGTTTTGTTTTATACGTCGTTTTTTATTGTTATTTTTAGGGGGTATGATTACATTTTATTTCTTTCAAATATACTGCACATGCATCGACATCTAGATTATTTTATTGTATCAACAGTAGTTATTTATTACTTTTTTATTTGAAGTTCATGTTATAAAAGTGACAATATAAAACTACCCTAAAAAAAATACGATTAATCCTGTAAAACGGTAAGACTTACTCATAAATTCATCATACCCTGAATTAAACAATGTACATGTATATACCTTTTTGGTGGATTATCAGAATAGAAAGTATATATTATCTACAACATAACAGTATTCGTAGTAATCGTCAAAGTTTTGTAGATATAAGATTTAGAGTATTATACATGTCTATTATACTACGCTGACTATGGTACCCTTTAGATATTCTGATTTCGGGTGAAACGTGACTTAACACTTCATATATTAGTTTCTGTTTTGAATAAAGCCAACTGTAGTATACCGCTGATCAAGTCATCCATCGACTGAGAGGACACAAAATGGAGAAAGGAACTGTTTATTTTAATCAGCTTTCAACTTGTGTTAAATTGTATTTTCTTGGATGAACTTTCTAAATACAAAAATGTATATAGCAAAACAAAATTAATAAATTTCAAGATGTCCATATGAAGGATCCGGAATCCTTATGCAAGGGCATGTGTTTCTTTTTCAAACAAAGTTCAAAAGCCTATTGTTCAGTGGTTGTCGTTTAGTTGGTGAGGTTCATAAGTGTCTCTCGTTTCTCGTTTCCTATATAAATAAGACCGTTGGTGTTTTGGTTGGAATTGCTTTACACTTTTAAATAAATAGCTGCGCCATGAGCGCATGATACGCCCGACATCTTGTGTGGAAGTTTTAAGCAATAACCATATATTCTTTTTGAGACACGGCGGGACATGTGAAACCCCCACCCTGTTTTTTTTTTTTTTTTACAAAAACCTAAATATCACTAAATTGAAAATAAAATTTTGAATCAAAACCAAAAGGTATACAGATCTTAAGAATAATATAACAAAGAAGTGTGTAAAGTTTTAAGCAATATTCATAAATTGTTTTTGAGATACGGAACAACATGTAAAAAAACCTCCCACTTTTTTTAAAAATACTCAATAACTCAAATATCAAATTTTGAATCATCACCAAAAAGTATACAGATCTTTAGATTAATATAACAAAGACATATGTAAAGTTTTAAGCAATAATCATTAATCGTTTTTGAGATATGGCGCGACATTTAAAAAACCCTCCCCCTTATTTACAAAATACTCAATAACTCAAAAATGAAACTTTGAAGCATCACCAAAAGTATACAGATATTAAGATTAATATAACTAAGAAGTGTTTAAAGTTTTAAGCCATAATCAAGAATCGTTTTTGAAATACGGTACGACATGTGAAAAAAACACCCCCCTGTTTTAGATACAAAGTGCCGTAACTCGAAAAGGATTAATCTTATGTTCACCAAAAAGTATACAGATCATTTGACCATCATAAGAAACTACTATATAAAGTTTCATAAAATTTGAATAAGTCGTTCTCAAGTTACGGTGCGACATGTTTACGCCGGACAGACAGACGGACAGACAGACAGACGGACGGACAGACAGACGGACGGACACCGGACATTTGTATACCATAATACGTACCGTCAAAATTTTGACGGGCGTTTAAAAAGTGGTCACTTATAGCTTGTTGTTTCAATTTGCAATGTGTTGAAGGCCGTGCTTTTGGTATATAATTGTTAATTTTTTTATACATTGTGTCTTGCAGGAAATGCGTTTACTTGACACTCATTCCACATCTTCATATTTATATGTAAAAGTATTATTTACAGCTTGTCCTCCTTTCAGTCAACATTGTGTTATAATCCTTATCACCATAAAAACAAACAAATAACAAAGAAGCACAAAAGGGCATATAGAAAAAACGAGTGTTTTGTTGGTCATTTTATTTTATTTTCGGTGAAATAAAACATCTCATTTTTTTTTATTTTACAGAGTTGACCATGCAACATTTAACTTTTTCTAACACAACAAAATCATGGAAAGATGCTGTTAAACACTGTTCAGGGAAAGATGGAGTACTGGAAAGTAACGTAACTTTGTTGAAGGAACAACACGAATTCAAAAACGCGAACGAAGGCGACGAAGTATGGATTGGCAAATTCAGAACATTAACTAATTGGACATATATTCGAGGTTTGTTTTTCTATCTAATGTAACTAAATTGAGATTTTATGTAAACGAAAATGAGACAGCATCACAATGAACGTCTTATAGAAACATTGCACAATACACATGTAGGGTCTCATTAAGAAACAAAAGAAGTAACAATTAACCATCTGCAAACATCGCCGATTTCTTTTCATTAACAAAAGTGCATTGAAACAGATATGCCCAATCAGTTACTTTATTAAAGTTAGGATTTTTATAGTTACATTTTTTTGCGTATTATCAACCAAAAAAGTTCATTATTAGGTTATATTGAACCTCTGTCGAAATGCTCTTGTGAGTCTACATGAATGAAAATGACAATTATATTTCATCGTTAAATGGTATATTTAGTTCTGACAGTTTCCGCATACATAACAATGTACATTGTATGTGCTACTTTTTAAACACATTCACTTTACTAGTAAACGTGAAAACTATCTTTATTTTCATACACCCGACTTTTTACTTCGGAGCATATATTTTGTTCAACAAGTTACAATGTACCTTATGTATAGTAGGTCATTCCGATACTTGGTATAAAACAGAGCAACTAAAAAAGTTTATTCATGCTTTAAAGTCAGAGCAATTTTTTTAGTTTGTATACACGACAAAATCATCAGAGAACGTTTAGTTTCCCTACAATATACGCCAAAATGAAAGGAAAACCTGTTATAGAAAAATAGTTTTTTTCGGCTATATCTATTTAAGGGGGCTCGCGGGTCTAAATCAACTTTTTTTTTCTAATATAGGATATTGCTTTTTTTCTATGATTCAACTTTATCTTATACCTAATAGAAATATAAAATAAACAAGGGTCTCCAAAACAGCGAGAAAATTCTGCAACCATCATTGACCATAGGCCGGCTACAGCTGACCAGAAACCTGTCCTGAAAATTATCGCGAACATTTACTTGTATTATTTACACGTATTTTGGATTTTTTTAAAATGATAAATCCTTAATGAACTATAAATGATATCCGTGTGTGTCAACAGTATTTTTGCATATCAAATGATTAATATAGTAGTGAATTCATAAAATCTAATCTGAAAAAATGGTCCTTGTACATGTAGCGCTATTCTAAAAACAATAGCAATTATAACAAACTTTTGTAACAGGTTACGTTTTCATTTCAATTTTTAGAATGGTCCCGTTTCGTTTTAATATTTGGATTAACATTAATATAACATAGGGTTCTTTTTCAAAACTGCAAATTTCACATGGACAGTAAATCTTCTTTCTTTTTTTTATGCTAAATTATTTCAATAAAACATAATACCCAATTAACAAAAGATCCGATAAACTTGATGGAATGATGTGTCATGTATTTCAACTTAGGCATACTTTTGTCAGGTTAAAAAAAAATACATGAATTTAATTTAATCTGAAATATTTATGTCTCTTTTTTATTCCTTGCAGGGTGTTTTCTAATTAATGGAAACTTGCAACACTTTGAACTTGAACTATTTAATACGGCGGAGCTACGTATACAATGCCAAGTGTTATGCAATAATTACAAATTCTATAGTACCAAGGTAAAGTATAGTTTGTGAATATCTTTTTATTAAATATATATTCGTGTATCATTTCAAATGTCACGTATGGCATTTTTATATATACATGTAGTTATCACATCAGACAAAACAGATGAATAAGCTGCTGAAACTTTCAAAAGCAAAAATTCGATCGATAGTGTGCGCCTCAGTTTTAGTCTGTTACCCGGATTTGTTTTTGTCTAATGATTTTGACAACACTACTTGACAGAAATAGTACAAACAAACAGGAACCTGATGTTCAGTGGTTGTCGTGTGTTAATGTGGTTCATACGTGTTTCTCGTTTCTCATTTTTCTGTGTAGATTATACCGTTGTTTTTTCTGTTGGAATGGTTTTACACTAGTAATTTGTTTGCCCTTTATAGCTTGCTTTTCGATGAAAGTCAAGGTTCCTTGTTGAAGACCTAGAATGATTTACTTTTTCCAATTGTGAATTGGATGGAGAGTTGCATTATTTGCACTGATAAATTTACCATATCTTAATATATCTATAGACACTGTAAACAGGGTTGACTGTATCATGCACTTGCAGTCCGATATAATTGTGTTGCATTGCAATCAATTTTTAGTTAGAATCTGAAGCTCTATCATTTTTATAAAAGATCCTAATGCATATAAATATTTCTAAAACCTCAGTAAATTCTACCATGCAGAGCATAAATTACCCGGAATTCCAAAACATGCATACATATATTGTTGATGACTAGTTTTCACGTATGTTATACAAAATTTTAGCATCTTAGGTGTGGCTAATAAATTGCAATAAAAAAGCCATAAAAATAGCATGTAATCCTTTATCTTATTATATCATCTGAATCATTTCTAATTCTTATAAGCATTAATAGTACTTGTCCGTATTTTGCTTTCATTTTGCAGTTTTACATAGGTAAAAAGGTTTTAAAAGAAACAAATATTACATTTTTTTTAAATAGATGTATAATCTTTTTATGTAAATAACAATTTGTTCAAGACGAGTTATTCATTAAAATCTAAATTAACTAAATAAATTTTCTTATGTATAAAAATTATGAAATAAACCTGGTTTGATAGCTAACTAAAGATCTCACTTTTATGGGAGTCGCATAAAATTCAATTTTATTGACAACGATGTGTGAACAAAACAAACAACATACATGTAATAGGTACAAATGTCAAATATAACGATACATAAAGACAACAGTAGTATACCGCTGTTCGAAAGTTATAAATCGATTGAGAGAATCCGGGTTACAAACTAAAACTGAGGGAAACACATCAAACATAAAAGGAAAATAACGAACAACAACACTATAGAATAGAAACACTAAAGTGCAACAAAAAATCAAATAACAATGCATGACATACAGAAACGAACTATAAAAAAACAATTACCATTTTCCTGACTTGGCACAGGTCATTTTAAGAAATTAATGGTGGGTTAAACCTGGTTTTGTGGCTAACCAAATCTCCCGCTTGTATGGCAATGTTAAATATAAAACTAAATTGACAACATTACATGACAGGAAAAATGGAACAACATTCAGGACAGACAAATAAACAATACAATAGAACATTACGATATGATAATAGTTATTAAAGGTACCAGGCGTATAATCTAATACGCCAGACGTGTGTCTCGTCCACACAAGACTCATCAGCAACACTCAGGTCAAAATAGTAAATAAAGCCAAACAAAGATGAAGAGCATAAATGACCCGAAATTCCAAAACTTGTGCCAAACACGGCCAATGTGATCTGCCTGGGACAAGAAAGTCCCTAGTATTTAGAATAATTCATACTTTTGCAAACAGTCAATTTATAAAAATGACCATATAATTGATATACATATCAACACCGAAGTGGTGACTAATCACAGAAAAAAACGAACACGTAAAACACCCTAGGTCAGCACATAAAAACAGCCCAGCCGAACCACTCATTGTATGTCACCCTACCCTACAGATCGACGCACAAAAGTGACGTCACAAGTGAATCAGGGTACACCAGTCAACATAGTGGTATTATCTTATGTCTACGCCATGTATGTTGCCTAGGAAAATAACTACACATGTACAAGTCTGTCGTTAAATGTCTTTAGAAAATACTATAAAATTGGAGAATGAATAGTGTAAGATTTATAGCAATACTAGGAATCACCTAGCATGTACTACATTTGTTTCTTGTTTTTGTTCTCCTTGTTAAGTGAATAACTTGGTACTTTTTCCCATTTTTCAACTAATAAAAAAAATAATTTCTTTTTCTGAAGAAAGCAGATTGCTATTGTATTGCGAATATAAGTTCATTCGTTAGAAGCAAGAACTGCAATTGTGTCGGATGTTACAAAGTGTGGGAGCGTGAGTATATTTACACTGGACTGATTTGTTTTTTTGTTTGTTAATTTTGCCACCAATCTCGAATCTTGAAACAAATAAATAGTCAAGAACTGTTTAGTGTCTTTAACTTTAAGTTGTATTCATATGAGGCTTGAAAAACAAAAGATAATGCGATCTTTGGCGAGCTATAATTACTCCTGTTTCGAGCTGATATTTAAAGATGCTGTTATTGAATACATTTATAAATTAGTTACAGTATTAAAATTGACATTTCCATACAACAAATAGGACAACACGACATTAAATGTAAAAACACAAGCTACTTAAACACCTTTATTATCAATACTCCTAAATCTTGCAAAAAACGGCAGGTGGTACTTTGCAGTTATTTTGACAATTCAACAATTTATGTATATAGTATACCAAATCTCCATCCTTTGAAAATCAAAACGATAGAACGTGCATATTTTCCAGCATGAACAAAAATCCGTTTTACAACTACTCTACCGATTATTAACATATAAATAGTATAACTATACTGATACAAGAGAACTCTTTTACTTGAACTGTAGTGGATACATTTTTAGCAATCTCATCGCATCTCATTATGTTTAAAATTTAACGTTATCCTATTATTGAAATGATTAATGATTTAGTTTAATAGGAATAGTTTTTTTCTTTATATTCCTTCTATAGATCAACTTCCCAGCTTTTATTCTGCGGATCCAAAGCACAAATGCATCGCTACAATTTCATGCGACGGTGAAAAATTCAACCGGGGTTCTAAAATCTGCGATGATGAACACGGCAGATATAAAGTAGTCTGTGGTAAAAACATTTACTAAAACTTTTTTACTAATTTCTAATGAATGAGGTTTTCCATTATGTGCTTGTTGTCAAACTGGAAGTTATTTGATAAGAAATGATTTACAACTTTAATGATGAAACGATTTATGTACATGTAATTATTTGGTGTCATTTTATTTTACTAAATATAGTAAATATGTTGCTAAATATCGGGTTAATGTAGCTTAAGATTTTATGAGCGGGAGAAGGGGTGTTATTATAACTACGTGTACTCCACCACACCAGAAAGCCAGTTAACTTATTAGAAGATGTGTCATTGGTAGTCCGGGTGCTGTTGATTCGGGCCGGTTAATTGCTGGAGATCATATTATGCTCACCTTTCGTCGCATTTTCTTAACTTTATTCATACAATGTATATGTCATGTGTCATAAAATGTTACAGATAATGATGCAGATCTTGGATATACCTATTCAAACTACAAAGCGGCTACAGAGGAATGTGAAAATCGAGGTTCTTTTATAAAATGGCATTCGATGTGTAATGCAATAAACTTACCTCAATATTGGACAAGTGGAACAAGAGATGATGAAACTTTTGTTATCAGAAAAGCATGTAAGAAATAGTCATCGCCATAATATTGGTTACGTAAATTTTAAGATTGGAGTATTGTTACATATAGGATTAAGCATATTTTTGTCTATACGTTATTGATTAAGTCAAACGTTATCAAGTCAGTTGTCCAGTTTACACATACATTGCATTGTATCTGCATTTTCCGTAAACAATGACAGTGTTCCATTGTTTTGACAAACGACAAATCAATTACGATGTATGTTAAATGAAAGTTAAATTGTTAGTGTTAAATGATCACGAGTTGATTTTTCTTTTTCGATTTGAATACTTCGATTAGTTATTCTTTTAACTATGGATTCTTGAATAGACATAGAGTAGAAAATACCAAAAAAAAGACGTTCATCCTATATAAGTTTTGATGATTTGTTTTTTAATTTGAATACTTCGAGTAGTCATTCTTTTAACTATGGATTCTTAAAAAGACATAGAGTAGAAAATACAACAAAAAAAAAACGTTCATCCAATATAAGTTTTGATATCATCAGCAATTGCTTGACAACAATAAGTGGTATATGAAGTTAAAGGAATGACATTGTCGGATTTATTTTAAATGTCAATTCATGGTATGAATCTTAAACTTATTAATCAATGCAGATTTTTAAAAATGCATGTCTTTTCGACATGAATTGTAGAAAACAGTGCATACATGTCACTCAGTTGATGTGGTCATTGTGCATTTCCATTTAAACTGACCATTTCAAGAACCCTTGTTTAGAACAATGTTTATTAATCATTGATGTATTTCAGACTTTACAGAAAACCTTCAACCTGAAGAATGTTATGTTTGGAAAAAAGGTAAAGGACAGGACGATAAAAACTGTCAACACGACAAAAAACGATTTTTTTGTAGATTCGGTAGGTAAAACTTGAAGAAATGATAAGATAAAAAAAACACACGAACATTGATAGTTCTGATTTTCAAACATACAAGAAAAATAGAAAATAAGAGAAAAACTAATTAAAGAGGTACAAAACAGATAAAACAACACATAGAAAAAACTAGAAAACTATCAATTCTTATTCATAATACAGAAAACTAAAGATTTAGTAACAATAAACTTAACAGAATTAGACATTTCCTACCCCATTAATAACATTCTTCGCAAAATGCAATTTATTACCGATTTTAATTTGCTTTTTGCGAAGAATGTTATTAATGGGGTGGGAAATGTCTGATTCTGTTAAGTTTATTGTTACTAAATCTTTAGTTTTCTGTATTATGAATAAAAAAATTTTAAACGTCGTCTGCTTATAAAGTCGATAAACTTAATAGTAGATAGATTCACGTTGAAATCTTTTCCAATATATTGAAACGGCGAAGAAATCTTTAGGTTTTAATACAGCCATTCAATAAACTTTTTGTTATGTTTTTATAATTATTATTTGAATGTATTATTTAAATGCAATAGTACTAAATCAATGTATATCTTAAAATGTGTTACAGGGACAGATGAGGATAAAGGGGATATAATTTCGATTCCAAACCTTCGGATACTGTCAAATAAAAATGCTAAGTCTAACGATTCGGGAAGTAAGTTTTATTTCTTTTGAATACTTAAGACCAGTAAGGACATTAAATTTATAAAATTTCACAGTTATTAATGAAATTAACTTTCTCCGATCATATTTGCCATTACGCACTTCCAAGTTGAGGTTTATCAAGAAAAGAGACAATGTGTGATAGTAATTAAACAACTGTAACAGTATATTTATCACCTTTATCAATAAAAAAAATTTCAAACCAAATATTTGATGACTTTTTCAGTAAAATTTGAAAATATTCCTATAAAAATATAAAGAATGGGGCGCTCGTTGTTGATGTTGCTGATACAGAAATCCCATATGATCCCAATAATGAAATAGTTATCATTGATAACAGTGTTTTGATTAATTTTCATGATCGTACCGCAAAATGTAGAATAAATTTAAGAAATGAATATTTGAACAAAATGTAACAGTATATTAAGTTTTCTCTAAACATTTTCTTTGTCATATTTACTTTTTAAGTATTTTCCAGGCATAAGTCAGTAACTTTTTTAAATAGGTATATCAAACTTTGCAATCAAAGTGTCAAAAAACATAACTAAGGAAATATCGTAAAAAGCTATGTTATTTTAAAATATACTGATGTGACAGGGGTTAGTTTCGGCAATTTGTGTTCTCGTTTCATGCGTTTGGAGTATAAGCACTAAAGCATGTAATCATTATTGTGATACGATTTTCACACTAAATACGCAATGTTCTTTAATTGAGCCTGAAATGCCGTGTCGACAATCTTTATTTAATCGGGTTCAAGGCGATTCGCTAATACATTATTGGTCTGTTCTACATTTGAATCTATTATGCGTCTTTTAACCAGACTTACCAGAAAAACTTGAATATCGGTAGACAAGTTTTGTGATGTATTAATTACATACAAATACAGGCTTTTCCGTTATAACCGATATTTCTAAAATTATGCTAAGTAATCGTCAATGAGTTAACTACTACTTATACTACAATTAATCAAATGCATGCTTTGAAACAGAAATCATATGCACTATGTATTATCTATTATCTTTCAAATTTTAATTGGTAAGCTAACTTTAAAAATAGTATGCACAGAATCAATGTTAGAATTGAAAAAAAGTCTTGTAGTGATATGCACCATATGATAATATGAAACATTTTAACCATAATTGATAATGCAGTACACATTGAACATGATATACATACTCGACAGATTAATGTTTTGTGATTATACGGATTATATAAGTTCAGTTTATGTTGCCTTTTAATTTTCGAATTCGAAGGATACAATAATGCCTTTGTTTACCGTCCTCCATTGTTATATACTGTGTTTAAATATAGTCCGTCGTTCTTTTATATCAAGATATCTACGCTGAATGAAAACAGGGGTCATTCGAAAAACACAAGTATAAAAATGTGCCTGCGCTGTATAAAAAAACAGGCGAAAAATATCAAATTGACATTCATACTCATCAGTCAAAAATAAACTGTCAACGTCACTAGTACTGCCAAACATAAAAATAAAGACTAATATACACACAACAGTATACATAACACAAATGTATAAATGAGAATTAATAATGCGTCATTATTGTACAAAATTTGAAAAATTGCAAATGAGAAATAACTCCAATTATATTAGTAAACAAATTACGGCATAAAATAGATAACAGAAATGACGGCAAAACTTCCTACAAAATAGTATTGTTATTCGTGAAATTGTCTTAGAGGTGTTTCATTCACAAGATGGCACTTTTACAATACTCAAACAACTAGTCAACATCCCATAATTCCTGTGAAAATAGTCAGATCTCATCAATGGCATATAAGGTTCAACTACACTTGATAATAACAAATGAAATCTTGCAAATATATGAGCATTCTGTTATTGAGAGAGGTGTGTTCAAGGGTGATGATAAAATACTATTACAAATGGTCAAGGTCCCAATATTTTGTTAACACGTCCGGATCAAAATTGCAGTGTTATACGATCGTCTACTACACATGATGACAATCTTTGGTACAAAGTATGAAAAGTATCTGTCTAGTGGTGTAAAAAAAAACTCCTTTCAAAATGTTCAGATCAAAATGAAGGCATTATCATTATCTACAAATCATGACAAGCAAAGATACAAAGTATTTGACCTTTATGGCATATGACTCATGTCAATTATGTCACTCAAGAGGGCCATGTGTACTTTAAAAGATAAATTTCCAATAACAAAATGTATGATTTCCCACAAAACTGTTTAATAAAGGGTCGCATAAACTATTTCTAACTGAACATTTCATAGTTATCTACATGTTCTGTGTTTGTCAGAATTATTATTTAAAAAGTACGTTGTTTCGTAAAAAATATCATTCTTAAAGCAAACCTGTACCTACATATGTGATGTATACTGCTCACATCCAAACCTGCGTAAGTAAGTATGTATGTTTTTCATGCATCATGTTCTTTGTCATCTAACAAAAAACGTGCACCAATCTACAACCGTTCATCACAACTTACATGTAATTGTATGGAATAATAAGTTTAATATATAATTTGTTTTCGTCAGCTAAAATTGTAATTATTGCCTTAGACAGCATCTTTACAATAAACTACTATCTTTCCCCTTAAATTTCACCATCAAGATAATTTACACTTTGAAGACAGCATGTGCAAAATAATTTCAAAATAGCACCGTTCAGTTAAAGCATAAAACCGTTAGTATTGATCGTTTTCTATTCTCCTATATGTAATGTACAGTTTTTCTCGTGTTGTCACAGCGTTAAAATAATGACGAAAACCAAATCAATCAAATCACACAACCGAATTATTTCTAAAGTAAGATTTTAAATTTAAATCCAAGTAAAGTCAAGTTTGAATGAATGAATAGCATCACAAAGAATGATTTAAAAAAACAAAACTAGCGTCCTAGTTCCTGACAGATAAAGAGCATAATGATTCCTCGTTTGTTTTTTTCTTCTTCAGATATGATAGTTGGAATTGTGGTACCAATAGTTGTGATAATACTGATAACAGTTGTAATTATTATAATAGTTTTCATGTTTAGGAGGTAAGCATTATTGTGAATCAGCCTGATAAGGTGTCTTCATTGTTATTACCAACTTGCGTATGAATTAGACCCAGGTAAGCAATGATAATAATTTTCGGAAAATTAAGGATCAATACTTACTAAAAGAATAAAAATGCATACGACCCCCATGTATCAAAATCGCACGTGCGACATGCTAAACATATAAAACATTTTACGGCATCAATATCAAAATAATATATTGTCTGCAAACCTATAGTTCATAATTATCAAATTAAATGTAAAAAATATACAAAAACGCTGGTTGCAACTGTTTGCGTGCTCTTTTGTGTTCATTTATACGAAGGTTAACGGGATGATGTCATCCTGTTTATTTTGAACCACTCATACTATCTCAATAATGTTAACACTTATTTAGTTTTGACCCTTTGTTTTTCGAAAGCATTAACTTTTTTTGTTGCATCCTATAGGTTGGTAAATTTCTAAAGAATAATCATGTTGAGGTTTTGACGGTAAAATGTCTTGCAAACTAAGAAAAATAAGATTTTTTATCAAGATGGGGTTACCTGTTTCAGTGTTTTAATTGTTATTTTAGGATACATTCAAGAAAACTTTTATCGTTGAGTACAGTTGTCAAAGATGAGCCTAGCACAAGTAGAATGGATAGTAATACAGTTAGTGCGGCGTATGAACAGTTAAATAAGACAGATAAAAACAACATTACACATTGTCAATCTTATGACCAATTGATTGTACACGTAGCAGACAAAACCATTAAACGCAACACCAGAATTTCAAGAGAAAAAGAAAGCAAATACGAATCAATCGAAGAACCAATTGAAAAATATAATAATGCATTAACTGCGGAATACGAACAGTTAGAACAGAATGAAATAGCGAAGACCACAAACGTGTATGATCCATTACATTATACACCCGTAGAAGATGCTGATCCGACTAACGCCCGATCCAACAACATTGCTTTAAGAGAAGAACATAGAAAATATGAAACAAGCCAAACCGAAAACGAAACGGATACAAACGTAGTTACACACACTGCAGGAAATGAATCAACTAACGACCGCTCAAAACTCATTGTTTCAGGGGAAGAACGTACACATAATGAATCAAGCAAAGATAAAAAAGAATTTGATTCGAGGATAGTTTTTTCTGAATACGAACAATTAGATATCACAGAACAAGATAAAAGAACAAAAACGTATGATCAGTTGCATTTTAAGCATTCGGTAGTCACTGAGCATGATGAGCCGACTGACTAACACTCCAATAATATATTACCAAAAGAAATGGATGAACAATGTAAACCAATGGGAGATACAGAGTAAATGGATACTAACATAAACTAACGACCATCACACACAATTATCTCAATAGAGAAGCTAATATTGTAACGCAAACAAATGACATTAAGTCTATAGAAAATATATCAAATAATTTATTTCAGAGGTTATTTACAATGAGTATCGTCGATAATGGCGGATTCAAGAGCCTAAACATTGAACTTTCTATTGGCCATACATTTAGCGATATATCTTTCTTTAAAGATTAATGAACATAATTCAGACATGTTTTAGAGAGCAAGGAAAGATAGCAGAATAGAAAATATGCTGTAAAATAAGAACGTAAATGAATGATCTTTTTATTTGTTTCTATCTGTTACTTATAGCTATATATAAAATCAAGCAGTCCACAAAATGTAGTACGAATACATCAATCGTTAAATTGTACTATTAACATGTTGAAAAATCTCGTTTGTTATATTGTCCTGCTAATTGACTGTTAAACTGATTTATTAATTATTACCATTGACAAGTCTGTTATATATTTAATGAAAATGGCGTGCGGGTTCCTAAATTCGCTTTTTCACTCTGTACAACTTACATAATATTTGATTTAAAAAAAAAATGTGTGCATCTCCTTCGTAACAAAAAAAGATATCGACCAAATTCTTTTTACAAATCGCACGTTACATCCTTTGGAATTTTTGGCTAATTTGGATCGAAGCGATTCGAAGAAATTTTTAGGAGTTTTCTACCTTTACACAATAAATTTGTCGGTATGTTTTTCTTACTCATAAACTGTTGACCGTATAACCCTGGAATTTTTAATTTGAGGCCTATAGGTCATAACTTAGAAAATGAGGTCAAGGTCAAAGGTCAAGGTCAAGTTCTAAATTAGGACTTTTCCTGGTTTTTGCATTTTCTCCAACACTTTAAAAAATATATATCAAAGAAAATGTTTGCTTTTTTGTAATGAAGATTTGTTATGTTTGGTCTGAAACAATCAAATGACATATTATGGGTGTTAGTGCCCCTGAAATGTCTAATAATAAGGTTAATTGATTATTACTTCAACCTTGTTCATTATAAGCCATATGACCTTTTACAAAAGGTTGGATGACATATAAACTTGAAAAATAACAATCGGAAGTGACCTTGAGAAAACCGGAAGTAGCCTTTTTTGCACTTTTTTCATGAAAAAGTACTCTGAATTAATATGTCTTTATAATTCAAATTCATTAACTTATCACTAAAGACTAGACGTGACTTTCGATGAACCGGAAGTGGCAAATTATCTCCTGGTTTACAGGCAAAAGTATATAGAAACTATATATTTTTGGAATCAGTGTGATAGAAGCTATCATATGAGACCAAAGTGACGTTTACTTCATCGAAAGTAGCACCGTGTCTCCCTTATTTCACTCAATAGTATATAGAAACCACCTATTTATCGCATCAGTATTAAGAAACTGATGATTGGATGCCAATTTCAACTTTGATTTAACTGAAACTAGCTTCTATAATAACTATGAAAAATTGATGTGGAAAGACCTTTTTTTTCTGTTGTTTTTTTTTTTTATCTCAAAGTCACAGTGAAGGCATGAATGTGTACAGGGTAAGAATAACAAATAAAAAAATAATGCATAATTTGATTTTACGTCATGCTCTAAAAATTGATATGCTCAATATCTAACTATTTGTGTGTATTTTTTTTTTAATTGATATACTTGATAGTGACTGATTCCAGCTTACTCAAGTACCATAGAAGACATTAAGAAGATATACATTTGTGTTTCTAAAAGAATAGTATCAGGCTTGCAATAAATCAAACTAGCATATATTTGTGTGTGATTCAAAATTGCCTTTTAATTCCGGAATTAGAAAAATTTGATCAATGTGTACCAATAAATTAGAACACATATGAAAGTTGTGTTGCTTTCTATTCGTTCACTTAAAGAATGACGTATTATTATTACTTTTAGTCGATATATTAATATGACGTTTCCTTATAAAATCCTCACAACAATAACATGATACAAATTTAAAACAATTGTTATGCAAAAATCTTGTTTTCTAATGAAATTTTACGGCAAATTTCCAATGCCATTGATATATTATGTATGTTTCATTGTGAAGAAATAAAAGTATATAAAAAGACAAACAACGGTATAAAAAAATCCAATTTTAAGAAAAAGACACACAATACGAACCATACAAAAAATCGGGGCTAATCGCAGGTGCTCCAGAAGAGTCAGCAGATCCTGCTGCAAATATGGCACCTGAGATGTCGCATTGGTAAGTACAACCCCAGTTATAAGTCTAATGCAGTTGGTGTCATTCGAGCGTAAGAGGACATGATTCGCGCTAGGTAAGGTTGTCCTGCGAGAGAATGTTCTGTGCTGGTGATTCGGTCCTGACTGGTGCTGATGGTCATTGAAAATATGTAAACAAAGACGAAAATCATGATTTTTGACGTTTTCTCGCATAAAAAAAATTGAAGGAAACAGTTGAAATTTTATAATTTTGTTTCTTATGGGTTCATTAGCAAATAATAAAAAAAGTTGACCCTCTAAACTGTTCCAGTAAGCGTAACACAAAAATGTTCATTTTCAGAACAACTGTAAAAATAAAACAAAAAAGCTCATGGAGTCTGCTTTCTATACCCTAATCCACACGACAATTTTTTTTTGGTGAAAAAACTGTTCAATTTATAAAAAAAAATGAATTTTCTCAGTTTAAATGTGTCCTGATTCTGTGTTGGTGGGTTCTGTCATTATGCTGGTGGGTCCTGATACGGTGCTGGTGATTTTTGGGTAAAAAGTTTTACTTGTTTTTAAACAAACCGTACAAAATCAATAAAAATTGGGCAAACAATTGTATTCAACGGATTTGTGACTCATAATTTTACTTCAGTGCATCCATTTGACTGTTTAATAAGCGTTTTCAAAAAATAGTAACTTGAATTACATAAAAGGGCAACATCTGCCCTCAAATGTCAGATGAAAATATATCTAATTAGAATAGTTTTATTTAAGATATAAAATGCCCTTAAATTGATGATTCTCTACAAAATATTTGCTAACTAAAACAGTTTTGAAAGGTGCTTAAGGTATAGCGAAATTTAAAACGACAATACAGATTTGACTGGTTTGTTTCAGTTAAATATACGAGGTAATATGATCTAACTTCTAGTGCCTCTAATTTCTTCCTTCATATATACGATCTCCAATACATTTCGACTGGATAAAAAAAAGACCTAGACTTGCCTTTCATACATGACTGATAAAAACGTATTAGAATGGAACAAGATGTGAACAATTGCAAATCAGAGTATGACCTTCAACAACGAGCAAATATCATAACGTTGTGAAATGTAAATGATTAAAAAACGAATACCTTCGGCCTGATCTAAACTTCTAAACTATAGCTTTGAACGAAATAAAAATATGACGGAAAGCAACCATCGACAACCACTTGTTTTGAGCACTCGTGACAGGGATCAACATGTTTGTTTGCGCTCCACACACCCCTCCCCACTTCCACCCATCCAACTCCTCCTTATTTTCTCCTTCATTGGTACAGTGTTGCAACAACACAATACTTAGCACATAAAATAATTACATAAAACACAAATTATTGAACCATGAGTACTCGCAGCTACTGAAATCTAGTCCAAAGCCGCATTTTCAACTAGTAGATAAAACTTATTCTCTTAGATTAAAATCTCAATCGGTACACATCAACAAATTTCGCAAAACTAAAGGTCACATTTTAATTTTTGATTTAGCAGAACTTTAAAACCGTGCAGTGAATCTTGTGGTCACAACAGTTATTGTCATAATTATGTATACATCAGACATTATAAAGGCATGTGGAAAATACGAAGTGTCAATTTGTTTAGGCAAAACAAAACTGTAAAAAAATCGAATACAACAGAGAATATTTTTTTAAATGTTATGATTATCTGTCGATTATTTTAAATGTATGCAAAGTATTAATTTCAGATGACATGGATTTCACACCCTGGTGACCCTGCTACCTTTCATATATTCATTTACATATATAAATAAACAAACAAAGACTGCACCGGTATTTTTGCATTTAAAAAAAAATCCTTCCAACAAGAATATTTGTGCTGAATGGAAACTTTGTGGGTCAAAATCTTAAATTGTTGATAAATGTTGCTTGACCAAGTTTCGGTATCTGATCTGTTATGACTTTTAAAAGTTAAATATGTAGGTGTATAATTTAAGACTTGCTTGCATAGTATATACATTTTTATACTCAATTATTGTATGAAGCTACGAGATATTTTAATTTTTGTAAATAAACGCACATTTAACAAAACAACCGATTTTATTAAGTTCAAATACTTATGGATTTTTAAGATGCATAAGCATAAATTCAACTGAATAAAAAAACATGCACAAAAAGATAAAATATTGATCTTAAAAAGTGTAAATTTGCATCTACGCCCCTCCCCCCACCGGCAACAGTAGTTTTTTTATGAAGTGTCTTAAATTGAGCATAATCTTCTCGTAAAGAGACAGTCGAGTACACATTTTACTTTCAAGGCGTGTTTGAGTTGATTGTTTTGTCCTGAAAACGTATAAAATTTAGAAAATGTTTTGATATATCTGGCTTTAGATTCGATTTTTCGAAATATATATATTAAGGCTTCATGATAATACTAAGACATTCACAATATCAAAAAAAGAAATAAATGGATGAAGTGAAATACCTTCGTAACGAGTCTTTACTTCAGAGAAGGTGTGTTTGAAACACGAAAATGAATAGCTTCGTACTATTACAAATATTAAACTAAAAGTGTACTTCTAAGTCTGGTAATTTATTTTCGTTTACCCATTTTTCACTCATTTTCAATTAAAATTATCTCTCTGGCAAATTCTAGTCTACCCTTCCATGTAAGGGAGCTACCATTTGATTTTTAGGGGGGCTAGGATGACCATTTTTGTCCTGCATTTATTTTAGTTGTAATCTGACTTCCTTTTCCTAAATTGTTATCCTGACTTTTTTTGCAGTCATCTGCAGTAATAAAATCGGTCATGATCATCAGCATCAAATTATTTTTTATCAACAATTTTAGAATTTCAAAACTATTCCAAAGCTTAAAAACTTTCTCTGTGACCTCCCTCTTCCTTATTCCGAAAAAAAAACCGCAAAACTATAGTCACCCTTTTAGTAAGCACTAAATGGTTTCAAAGACATCTGATGATAGCTGATAAGGACTCATGATTATTACGCGCATAAACAAGGCTGATATTCATTTGGTTGAATAAAAAGAAAAGTATCTTCAGTATCGTACAACAGAGTCGGTTCTGTAAGGTCCTAAAATGGCCCCTTTTTTTAGTGTAAATTTCAAATAAGGATTTATTGACCAATATCACAATAAAGTATAGCTAATACAGTGACTGTATCGGAAATAAGCCATTTTGATTAAAACTTACGTTCCTGCGTTTTATTATGACGTCACAAGTTGTACTCATATTGATTTGCCACGAAAAAATCAATGAAAATCAATGGGTAAATTTTTATAGATTATTGGACAGGAAACATAGAGCGCATACGTTGACAACAAATATCTTTTAAAATAATGTTTGTGAAGTCATTTCACATGTCTAATTTGAATATTTAGATATTTCGATGCCTGCGCTCTATGTTTCCTGGTCTTAAATTTGGTTGAAATCCAGCCGCTTTTGTCAAATTTCACCACAATTTCATATCTTGACCTTTTTTTGATGTAAAAATCAACGTGTTAGAATTAAACTTTGACAAAAATAGTTCTATTTAACTTTCTCACATGTCTTTAAGTCAACTTAAAACATGTTTTGTCTTACTTAACATTGAACTTAATAATTGGGGCCAAATATGATCCATACCGACCTTACTCCTTTGTCAGAGAAACAATATCCAGGATGCTTAGGTTACACCGAATTTATTATCTAAACTCATTCAAAGAGTGTTTTGGCTCAACTGATAGTTTGGTGTGATCAACTTAGGTTGATTTGTGCTTGATTCTTACAAAACATGTTTAACCCCGCCGCATTTTTTAGCCTGTCCCAAGTCAGGAACCTGTTGCCTTTGTTAGTGTTGTATGTTTTTTAATATTAGTTGATTAATATGCTATGGAGTTTAGTGTGACGTCCATTTCCATTGAGCTAGTTCACATTTTGTTAGGGGACCAGCTACGGTAGCGTGATTTTCTCGCTGTGTTGAAGACCCATTGGTAGCCGTCGGGTGTTATATGCTATTTGGTCAGGTTGTGTTTTTTTAATTTTGCTTAAATCAGATTACAGTAAATTTAAATTATTGATAACTGATAACAGCATTTTAAATCATCTTAAATTAGAAAACAGAAAACAGAGAATTCAAAAATCAGGGGTAATTTGTTTTTCCAATAAAAACAGTAAAAGTTTTGAAAAAAATCAGGGGTAATTTGTTTTTCCAATAAAAACAGTAAAAGTTTTAAAAAAATCTCAATTTTAAGAAAAACAGATAACAGCTAATTAATCAATAACAGTAAAAGCACATAATTATATCATCAATATAACTTCAATATAACAGTTACCAAAAGTTTAGAAATGCCGAAACACCTCAACAGAAAAGATGCTGCACTCCTTCTCAAAAATCAAATTAAAACAAAATAGACTCAACTTTGCTCAATAACATATGAAATATCCATCAAATATATGCTTGGTGTATTTTCTAACAATTATAAAAATTTTCTGCATCAATGAACATAAAAATTTGCCACTTTTAACTAAAATATAAAGGCACAGAACCAGGACATGTGTACACAGAACCAGGACCGTTTTTCTAATCACCAGCACGTCGTCGGGAAAATTTATTTTTATTTATTATTTGTTAGAGAATTTATGATTTTCAATCATAACATGTTAACCTCCATCACCGTGAGCACATTCTTGATTTACCTGCAAACTGTAATCAAGTGTATGTGGTTGGTTGATGTCTACTAAATTTGTTTTTCCTACATTGTTATTTTTTGTTATTTCTTATTGTTTCACATTCTGTCATCGTAAGACCTTTTAAACTTTGCATACAGTATTGTTTTTTCTTGATTAAGATTGCCTGGCAGAAACGTGTATTTGTTATCCCTGTGTCCGATGGTGAGTTTGACATTTATTCCATATCTCTGTTTATAGTATATTATGTTTGTCATTCCAGAGTTTATAAAGTTTATTGAAAAATTGGACATATTTTTCATATATCATGAATTAACCCCATTATGCTCTGATTGATTTGTACTCTTGCGTTATGATTAGTAAACTGAAGCTCCCTTTATGAAAAAAGTATGCTTAAGACTTTAATATGTTTTTAATGCATCTATAATACTATAATAGTATACGCATTTACTTTGAATAGAACATTTTTGGACATGAAACTCTGATTAGTTTTTTCAAAAGCCGAATGTCAATTATATAGATTTCAAGAACATTACCCCCGTAAACACGGTAAATACAGATATTTCAAAATCTCCCGCTTGAAATATACAGCATCGAAATGATAAAAATGTTCTATTGTCTATAAACTTCAAAAGTTCCTCGAGACATATTTTAATTTAATTGTACAGGTTGATTAACAACACACAATCACGACGATTTCAGGTTTCAAGACTTGAATGTAATCGGGTGTATTAAGTGTGTGATGGCGATAATATATTTCGATTCTAGCTTGACACTAACATACCTTTTACGTGGGACAATAAAAAGATCTGCACCATTTACATGAATTTCAATTTTGTGTAAGTTCTCGTCTGACTTATTTTCAATATACATTGACTTTTCAGTGATACGATTTCTAATGAGCAATTGCATATTTTTTTCAGTTAACTATCAGCAGATAAAGATCGACCATGAAATGGAAAAAAATGTATACACATAAGAACTAGTTCTTATAATGCCGATTTCTGAATTATAACCAATATGGCTTTTTATTGCACCAATGTTTTTGTTTGACAATCACTAAAAATCTGATTAATGTATTGTGACCATATGATAGTATTTGTCGGTTGACAATATCTAATTGACTGATTAAAAATTATAAGACTTGTGAATTACGGAGATATACGACCTGTATATACTTACTTTATTTAGGTCATTAGTAGTCTATCCGATGTATAAAAAATTAATGCAGAATATACGAGAAGAAACAATTGATCTCAGAGGTTTTTATTTTTGAAAGGAATTGCATTCTGACATATGGATATAAAAAAGAAGATTGTATAATTGCCAATGAGATAACTCTCCACAACAGACCAAATGATACAGAAATTAACAATTATAGGTAATCGTACGGCCATCAACAATGAGCAAAGCCCATACCGCATATTCAGCTATAAAAGACCCCGACATGACAATGTAAAACAATTCAAACAAGAAAACTAACTTGTATGTCCAAAAACTAACGAAAAAGAAATATGTAACACATAGACAAACAACAACTACTGAGTTACAGGCTCCTGACTTGGGACAGGCACATACATACAGAATGTGACGGGGTTATACATGTTGGTGGGATCCCAACCTTCCCCTAACTTTTTTTCAAAGATTTATAATGATGTATAATTAACAAAGATAAACGTGTTTGCTTTGTCATTGATCATAGTGATATGATATTTTTGTAATAACAAAATCTAAGGAAAACCAAAAAAATAACACCAGTGCATTAGAACCTACCTTTTTGAACCTACCACTCAGGTCTTCAGTGTTTGTTTTGTAATTGTCTATAATGTATCATCTTTTCCTTTAATTCCTTTTTTTTTGTAACCTTTTGCATTACTCCGCCGCGTTATTTGTGTTTTCCTGTACAATTTTACTCCCAAGTTAACCTACTCACATTTTATCGCCAATCAATAGTCTCAACAGACTATGAATTTGATTTAACGAATGACGTACAGTGTTGTTGGGTTTGTTAACCAAGAATGACATGTGTACTGAATTATACTTTTTATTAGTTAAATTAAAAATACTAGAAACAGGAAATTTGAATATATATGGGCATTTATTCACGGAGTAGTTAATTGACTGTGTTGTGGTTTTCTAATTTAAAGAAAAAGTGGGAAGTTCTTCCGTGTATCGTTCAAATAGGTTTTCTCACGTTTTTTCCACTTTAAGTTTACAATCGACACCAACCAGTGTCACATGTCTCCTAATTTATTACAGTTTATAAATCTTTTAAACTTTCAAATATGATTAGTATTTATTAGTTTGATTGTGTATTACTACTTCAAGTCCAGCCATATAAAGAGTAATACAACTTTTTAAACAAAAATGTAATAGTCAAACAATAGCTTAAACAAAACAAAAGTTATGATGTTGACATAAAATCCTACAAATAACTTGTTATCAAATCGGATAATCTAAGTTTGACAATCGTTCACTATCGATCAGTCATTTATACTGCCACCGATGTAGTACTGCAATACATAATAACAATTATGGTAATATCTGCACAGCATTTTATTCATTGATAAATGTTAACATACATGTATGTTGTCATTTCGTGGTTTATATGTCGAAATATTTTATTATATTATTCATTTCTACGAGTGTATCTGTCCTGAATATTCTTGCATATATTTGTATTGTATTCCTTCCCATCACGTTATGTTGTCATTAGAGCGGTTTTATTAACATTGCCATGAAGGCAGGAGGTTTGGCTAGGCGTAAAACCAGGTTCTATAAATGTCCTTACACCAGTTCAGGAATATTGCAGTTGTTATCAATTAGTTCGATTCAATGTATGTATGTTGATGTTTGTTGTTGTTGCACTTTAGTGTTTCTGTTGTTCCGCTTTTTCCTCTTATAGTTTATGGGTTTCCCTCGGTTTTAGTTTGTTACCCGAATTTGATTTCCCACAATCGAATGATGACTTTTGAACAGTCGTATACTACTGTTGTCTTTATCCATAAATCATATAGATTTTTAAGGGAATATTCTATCAAATAAATCAATTTTCATGTCCGTTATTTCATACCGCACAATAACTTCAATGTTTCGAAAGTGACAGTATGTAAGTATATATCATGTACGTGCATATTCGTAGATAAGGGTTTTAATTTATACATCCCAAAGTACCGTAGTACACCAAAAAATGTCAAAGCTACGGATATGAACGTAAATAATTAATGTATTCCAGGTCTTTGTCTTAATCGGTCGAATGTTCGGTGAATTTGGACGCATAATGTACAAATGTAAAGTGAAAGCATAATTTTATAAAAATCGTTACATTAAATATGTAAATCGAGATATCAATGATAATCTACAGGATGAGTTTGTTTTACTAAACATGCCAAAATCTTTCAATGTAATGTCTGGTCTGGGCAACGGTAACACGCATGAATGTGAAAGTTGTTTCCTCCGTGTTTGAGGCCTTGGTGTGATAGTCTAAGTTTGACAATCATGCACTATCGATCAGTCAGTTATACCGCCACCGATGCATTATTGCAATACATAATACAATACATATATATAATTAATATCTGCACAGCATTTTATTAATTGGTAAATGTTAACATATCGAAAATAAAATGAGTTTTCGGTGTTCGTTGTCATTATGTGGTTTACATGTCGAAATGTACTATTATATTATTCATTTCTATGTATCTATCTGTTATGAGTATTCTTCCATGTATTTGTTTTGAACTCCTGTCAGACACGCAATATTGTCATTTAAGCGGTATTTTTTTACATTGCCATATAAGCAGGAGGTTTGGCTAGCCGTAAAACCAGGTTCAATCCAATATTCTTTTCTGAAAATGTCCTTACACCAGTTCAGGTATTTTGCAGTACTGGCCTCAGTGTAACATTTAAATGAAAAACAGCAACATGAGCGCTGTTTCTTTGCATTGTACGTGATTGTATTTTTTATGGTTGTTGCTGTGCATGAACTGATTGCCTGTCAGAAATGGATACTCCATATTCTTTGTTTTTCTATTTTGTTCATAGTCACAAATTATTTATCATAAGTATATGTACACACGAAGTCCTCAACTTTTTCGATAGCTTGTTGTGTACATTTATATTTTTACATTTGATGTTCCATTAAAATGTAGAACATACCTAATTTGATGATTTATATGTAGTAATTTCAACTTTTCCCCGTGTACTCATCCCAAGACAACTATTGGCTTTACTTATTCTCTGTTTTCTCTCTGAAAAGATGCAAATGAAATATTGCTTAAACTCATATTCTAGTCATGTGCTTTTATTCGCTAGTAAACAATTCAGGTTAAGTATATTATTTTGCACACGCCTTTTTTTTTCTATATTTGTATTATCGTGCCATAAATAATTATTGTTTTATTTAATGGTACTTAATATTTTATTAGGTCGGGACTCTGTGAAAATAAAACTTCCTTTTTAGAGGAAAGTATACCAGGACTTGTTTGATATTCTTGATATTGAAATATGGAGAACCTTCAGCTCTTGATTCATGTTTTTCTTATTTTATTGAAATTTAAAGGTATGCCATGTTACTTTTAAACTATATGTTTTGTTGTATACCTATATATTCGTGATTTATAATATGAGGATAATATAATATCTATGTTGGGGATACCAATCTACAATACAAGGAAACTAGACTACCCAATGATATTACTTTACTTATTAACACTTACACTATGAGAATATTCGGAATTTTCTTCAAAAAACCACACCAATATTATTTTATAATGTCTGCTGGTAAAGTACAGTATGACTGCATGCAACTCTCGTAACATTAAGGTCAACAATGAAAAGTTATTGTTTAGCTTTCTCAGATGATCAAAATTCATTTCGCATATTATTCTATAAAATGCCCCGACATCAGTAAAGCTTAGGATCATAAGTTCATTTCTTCACTCAAAAAAAAAGTTCATTGCTGAACCAAGGAAGTAGTTGCTATGCCTTTTTCATGACGTGACGAAAATGCATTTCTACACAAACGTATATTTCAGGGCACAATTTGTATCAGCTATAAAGGATATTTTGAAAAAAAATAATAAATGTGTAAAATCTAGGTTTTACGCATAGTAATTATAATTCAGAAAATCGCTTCTGACGTACAAATTTTATGGTGTGCTATTGTATGTACACGTTTGATTCAACAAACTAAAAAAAAGGTACAAAATATCTTCATTTGAACTGTTCTAGTTATTTTAGTTTATTCTTTCAATTTTTAGGATTGATCATGCAAAATGTAACTTTTTATAATGAAGAAAAATCATGGATAGATGCTGCTAATTTCTGTTCAAATAATGGTGGAGTACTGGAAAGTAACGTCACGTTATTGTTACAACACCTAAGTGACATTACAGAAAGTGGAGAACACGAAGACATTTGGCTTGGCAAAATCAAACTATTAACCGAGTGGACATACGTTCGAGGTTTGTAAATTAAATCCTTTCTTCAAAATCATGCAATGTGAAGCAGTATTGAGATGATTTAGTAACCATTAGCTATAGGCAAAAACTCTATGTTCGTAATGTGATATAATATTGGTATACACAGTTTACGTCAAAATGGATTATTCAACAACTTTGTTCACGCTCCAACATTTGGAAATATAGAAATAATAAAGATTCTTAAAGTGTAACTTCTTCCTAAAACGGGGAAAATTCAATGGTATTTGTTGTGAAATCTAAATCTTAAACTAATGTATTAAAGTCAAACTGGATCAATTCATCTTTTTGTAATTTCTTCCGCACGAAAAATATAAGTTTAAGAAAGTCCACATGATTAAAATCTGAATACGATAAGCCATGTGTTCAATGTACTTTATTGCGACTGTTAAAAGAAAAATCCTTTTGAGTGAAAATTCAATATCACCAGCCCAGTAGCCAGTACGTCTGTGTTGATTTGAGTTATCATTGATATGTTCACAATTATAATTAACTGTTAACAAAATGTTGAATGTTTGCATTACTAAGGCTTTTATACCTCAGGAATATATTGCCTTAGCTGTATTTGACAAAACAGTTAGGAATTTTTGGTCTTCAACTTTGTAATTTATTTGGCCTTTTTAACATTTTTGGATTCGAGCGTCAACTATAAGTCTTTTGTATACGCAACGCACGTCTGGCGTAAATATAAAATTTAAATCCTGGTATCTATGATGAGTTTATTTAGGGATAAAATATAATGATATTCATTTCTAAGTTTGCCAGTATGTCTTAGCAATATGTCGATCTCTTAATCGCCTTAAATTTTTATACAAGTAAAATTATTTGTGTTATGTGTGTATCATACTATATTTACGAGGGTTAATTAATTTATGCATTTAAATTTGACGCTTCAATCACTTCGCAATTTAATTTTAAACAACACAAATATGCGATCTTGTTTTGTTGAATTATTCGTTTCTTAAATATAATCATTCAAAAAATACGTCAACTAAAGTAAAATCTTTTATCAAATCATTTTTATCAAATTGTACCGTGTTCAAATAAGTTAACTCATATCTGTTTTCTGAATAATGAAATCAATGAAAATCCGGCCGTTATATTTTTTGGCTGTGTAGACTTCGACGCTCTTTAAACGATATAAACATCTTTGATGGGTACGTAGGTGACCTGTTTATTGAAAAAAAAGTTGTGGTATTATTGCTAATGAGACAACTCTTCACCAAAATGACACAGACATTAACAACTATAGGTCACCGTACGGTATTCCACAATGAGCAAAGCCCATACCGTATAGTCAGATAGAAAAATCCCCAAAATGACAATTTATAACAATTCAAACGAGGAAACTAACTTCCTTATTTATGTACAAAAAATGAACGAAAAACAAATATGTAACACATAAACAAACGACAACCACTGAAATACAGGCTCCTGACTTGTCACAGGTACATACATACAGAATGTGGCGGGGTTAAACATGTTAGCAGGATCCCAACCCTCCCTTTAACCTGGGACAGTGATATAACAGTACTTCATAAGAACGAACTACAAAATTCAGCTTAAAAGGTTTAACTCATAAAATGGACAAACATACAAATTGATTATTTGTTCTCGTCCTGAACATGCATGAACTATTTGCCACTGGACGATAGGTGGAACAAAAAACAATCAATTACTTAACCATATCAATTTTAGTTTCTCAGATAATTGTAGCCTGTATTTTGTTAAAGTTATTCCATGTCTGATTAGTAAATGCATATATCGTGAATAAAATCTAGCATAAAAATTCACGAAAAGCAATAAGGGTCATATATCATTAGTAGTGAGAAGCAACGTTTGATTTACGTGAAATATCTCACTGTTGTTCGAAGTTGGGGGAAATTTTGTGTCCTTACTTTTGTTTTTGTCAAGAGCGTTTTGGGAATTTTGTACCTTTAATTAATTCACAATTTCTATCCTTTTTCATTGATGAAAATACACCTATTGAAATACAAACAATTTTTTTCATAAACCTGTTGTTGGCATTATCCGGGTCATTTTCTTTTCATATATTTTATGAAGGTAGAATACTAAGCCCCTAACCGGAGGGGTTGTGCTATGATGAAAACGTTATCGTTTTATTGAGGTTTAGAGCTGGCATGTCAGTAACTGCTGGTAGTCATTTGTTAATGTATGTTTAGACGTCATTTTCTTTAGTTTCTTTAATTACCCATTCTGACATCAGACTTGGACTTCTTTTAAACTGAATTTTACTGTGCATATCTCTATGTGTTTTTTTTTTCTACATTGGCTAGAGGTATAAGTGGAGAGTTGATATCTCAAAAACATGTTTTATACCGCTGCATGTTTGTGTCAGCCCTAAGTCAGAAGCCTCTGTAAGACTTGTATGATTTTTTTTAAATTTTTGTTTTTTTTTGTATATTTCGGAGTTAAGTACGACGTCCATTATCACCGACCTAGTACACATTTTGTAAAGGGTCAGCTGAAACATGACTCTAGGTGCGGGATTTTCGCGATGTTTTGAAGACCCATTGATGGCCTTCGGCTGTTTTCCGCTCTTTGATCGTGGTGTTGTATCATTTAGCAATTTTGGACCTCAATACTCTTCAACTTCGTACTTTATTTGAACTTTTTATTTTTTTTGGATTCGAGAATTTGAATATATTGTCTTTTAAAGGGAAAAGATTGTTATTGTATTGAAGACATACAGCCATTCCATAAGGCCAATAACTGTAATTGTGTCAGATGCTATAAAGTTTGGGAACGTGAGTACATTGTTATGTCCGATATAAAAGCACATTCAGCACATAATCTATGCTCAATACTGTTTTAGATATGTACCAATCTGACGGCCTTTCAAAAATAAACAAACAGATAAGAATTGTTTTTATTTAAATTATTTCTGAAAAATATACTTATTGCAGTGGAAGCATGTGTCATTGACAGTTTATCTTGCATTGCCTGGGTTCGAATTTCATACAAAATAAGAACCGATAGTCTTCTTATTATTTCTTTTTTATCAAAATTATCTATGAGTGGTGTACATATCATAAACAGAAACATCAGATTGATAGTACACAATATATACATGGATTTGTGCAAATAGTTAAAAAAAAACTGCTAGAAAATTTAGCCATGACAAATTCACAAACGAAAAAAACAGTCATTTATACAACATGTTTCAAACATAATAAATACACATCAAGCGTATGATCCGAAGTTAATACCGACACAGCAGACTAAAGCCAATTAACTAATAAAACCTCAATGCGTTGACCTTAATAGACCTTTGATAAGAGAATTACAGGCGTGAATAATGATTAGAGATGTACAAATACATATAAATTAACCTTGACCGCAGATAATTGATAGCTTTTAATGACCGTCTATAAGAACGATCACAGACAATATACCATAATTACGAAAGTAGTTATTGTTGATATAAAGCCTGTAAACGTCCAGCAGGAAGTATTTCAAGATACCCAGTCTGATTGTTTGAGTACTGAAAGAATATAAAACATAATAAAATAATTATTTTTATTATACAAATATTTGGGCTTAAGGGCAACACGTTATGTTACAGAAAACTTCCTTGGCGTCAGTGAATAAAAAGCGATGAATGTAAACTAACTGACGCCAACATTATACTTAACTATCCGAGCAGTGTGCGCGGCACACTGTGTGAATGCTTGAGGATATTTTTTCTCTAGTATCATGTAATTCACTCAGTTCTGTCATATTGTAAATCAAGAACAAAACAAATTACATGCTACCTGCAGTTGACACAAAACACACAGTATGTACATAAAATGATAGTGTGTTCTCAGATAATTAAGGATAATTTGCCGCTAAAATACTGTGCCTGAGCTAGCCACATATCTTTGACAGAAATGCGTCACCATAGGGGTATTTGCATACACGTGTGTGTACGACTACCAGTCTACTTGTCTCAGAGTACTTTAGCAAGCCGTTCCCGAGCGGTATAGCCTTACTTGATTTTCCACGTGGTACCGCATAAGAGTAAATCTTTGTGGGCATAGACCGACGTGAAATAGAGCTGTTGAGCAATCAAGATGAGACTATTCCTCGTTAAGGCACGTAGGCACCCTAACTACTCAGAAAATGTTCATAAATGTCTGGCCTGATCATTTATTATAGTAACATAACGTGAACCATAAAGGCACAACATCTTCATAAAAAAATCGGCGGTGTTGGGGCGGCTGGAGGGTTGATTTGAATTGTTTGCACTTCTATACTGTTACTATCTTATCAATGCAACTGACTGAATAAACCTGACAAAGATTGAAAATTTAACCCGTGCACCAAGTCATGAGACGGTTAAGAAAACATTGCCGTCTCTACCACAGACATCATAAATCTAGTAATAAAATGTTTATCGTCCACCTAAATAAATAATGATTTTAACAGAAGCCGAGTCGGACAGAACATGAAAAATTAATATAAACATCAATTAAAAATTTCTAATTTATACAACATGTTTCAAACATAATAAATACACATCAAGCGTATGATCCGAAGTTAATACCGACACAGCAGACTAAAGCCAATTAACTAATAAAACCTCAATGCGTTGACCTTAATAGACCTTTGATAAGAGAATTACAGGCGTGAACAATGATTAGAGATGTACAAATACATATAAATTAACCTTGACCGCAGATAATTGATAGCTTTTAATGACCGTCTATAAGAACGATCACAGACAATATACCATAATTACGAAAGTAGTTATTGTTGATATAAAGCCTGTAAACGTCCAGCAGGAAGTATTTCAAGATACCCAGTCTGATTGTTTGAGTACTGAAAGAATATAAAACATAATAAAATAATTATTTTTATTATACAAATATTTGGGCTTAAGGGCAACACGTTATGTTACAGAAAACTTCCTTGGCGTCAGTGAATAAAAAGCGATGAATGTAAACTAACTGACGCCAACATTATACTTAACTATCCGAGCAGTGTGCGCGGCACACTGTGTGAATGCTTGAGGATATTTTTTCTCTAGTATCATGTAATTCACTCAGTTCTGTCATATTGTAAATCAAGAACAAAACAAATTACATGCTACCTGCAGTTGACACAAAACACACAGTATGTACATAAAATGATAGTGTGTTCTCAGATAATTAAGGATAATTTGCCGCTAAAATACTGTGCCTGAGCTAGCCACATATCTTTGACAGAAATGCGTCACCATAGGGGTATTTGCATACACGTGTGTGTACGACTACCAGTCTACTTGTCTCAGAGTACTTTAGCAAGCCGTTCCCGAGCGGTATAGCCTTACTTGATTTTCCACGTGGTACCGCATAAGAGTAAATCTTTGTGGGCATAGACAGACGTGAAATAGAGCTGTTGAGCAATCAAGATGAGACTATTCCTCGTTAAGGCACGTAGGCACCCTAACTACTCAGAAATGTTTTGGGGAAACGATATTATATTTGGCCAAAATAAAATATCATAGCCCAAAACGAAATATGTAACGTTATGTTGCCTGCCCAAGTTGCATATTGAGTAACCCCAAAAGATTGAAGATGTTGTGCCTGATGAAGCCTTGTGTCTTGTTAAAATTAAAGTTGATCTAGAGAAAAATTAATGTCAATATAAAAATCCTTAACCACAATATTGAGATCAACGTGAGAAGAAAAGACACAAGGCTAGGATGGAGGACAAATTACAAAGTTATAACCGATGGTAAAAAACGTTTTCGGCATTGTATCTTGTCATTTAATCTTTTCCAGCGCGGATTTAATATCCAATTTGGAAGTTCTAATGTAACGTTTAAAACAATCTGATTTCCAACGTCCCAGTGTTTGTATCATGCTGTCCTCAATACCTTGAGAACTAGCACTTGTGGCCGCACCTGATCGAAAAGAATGTCCGCTATAATCCTTGTCACTATATCCTAATGCTATGAGTATTGTTTTCAGCTTGCTTATAAAATAGTTCCGGGAAAGTGGTTTTCCGGTTTCTTCAACGAGAAACGAATCATTCTGCTTTGCGTTTAGGTTTAATCTTACACTCATCAGCTGGGATAGCAATTTATACGGACAAACGACGCCCTCTATCTTGAACAAGGAAATTATAATACCTTGTCGGAATATATCTGTCTTTGTAGCTTTTAAATTAACAGTTACTTCGCATTCTGAAACGAAATTTATGTCAGAAACGCATAAATTTGAATCTGGATCAAACACAGTTCTACATGTAAACTCATTGCATCTCAGAAAACCATAAAATGCCAGAACACACGCTGTTTGAAATGTTAAATCCATATAATCATGATTGAAAAATCCACATTGCAAACAAGTTACTATTTCCTGTAAAATTTTAAACGTTATTGGTAACTTTTGTCGTAATGGCTTACTCTCAGATTTTTTAACTCCATTTAACACATTTTGCAAGCGTTGGTATGTATGACCAAATTTATCACAAAGTGGGTTCACATTATCAAAATTAACTCCATGAAAACGAACTCCAGCGAGATATAATTTGATTGTTGAATATTTCAGTTTTAACACTGATTGGCAATGGGCCACGAAATAGATCAATAAATCTTCCGAAACTTTAGACATATTGAAAGTCCTTGAGTTGAATCCAGTGATATGATTGCCACAAAATTGAATAAAACATTTATATCCTGTTGAATAAACATTGCGGGTATTCACGTTGATACTTTTATTCCATAAGCTGTCGACTGCTTGGTCTAACTCCACACAATTTCGGAATGAGGAGGGCAGGTGCATGGATTTGGCGAAGCTTCTGGAGCCAATTGTCGAAACCGCTTCATCTGGTAACGAGAAAGAGCATCTGCTATGTTATTTTCTTTCCCTGGTACATGTACAGCATGTACAACAAAATTAAATTTAGCCGCACACCAAGTTAAACGGCGAACAAGATTCATAATTACGTTACACTTTGAACGACCCTTATTAATAATGTACACACTAGACATATTATCACAATGAAAAAGAATGCGTTTAGTAGACCATTCATGCCCCCATAAAATAGCAGATATAACAATCGGATACAATTCTAAGTAAGCCATTGAGAAAGACTCCTCATCGGGCCGAATAAAATCGTCGGGCCAACTGCCTTGAAACCACCTTTTCCTAAAATAACCTCCGTATCCGATTGTTGATGAAGCATCCGTAAATAAATGAAAATCGGACGCATTAATAACGTTATCGCTGATAAAAAATGATATACCATTCCACTGACTTAGGAATTTAAACCACATTGCCATGTCATCTCTACATCCCTTTGTAATTGTAACGTGATGATAAAGTTCTTTAACGGAGTGTGCTAATGTCAATAAATACGACACAAACGATCTCCCTGGTATAATTACTTTACATGCATAATTGAGATGACCCAATAAACTTAACATTTCACGCTTAGTACATGAACGTCTATTAAGATAGCTGTATAAAATATCCTTAATTCTAACAAGCTTCTCATCAGGTAATTTAGCAATCATATGCATTGAATCGAGAATTATGCCGAGATATTCTAATGAAGTAGATGGACCAACTGTTTTATGAGCGCTGAGAGGAATCTTTAAACTATTAAATACATATAACATTGTGTTCATATTCCTTGTAGCATCTACGTAAGGATTGTTAATCAGGAGAAAATCGTCTAACAAATGTAACACGTGCCGCAAACCGTAATTATTTTGTAAGATCCAACATATTGCCACTGATAATGTATCGAATATCTTGGGACTTGAACGGCAACCAAATGCTAAACGAGTATAAAAATAGTACATGTCATTCCATTTTAATCCATAAAATCGCCATAAAGAATTATGTACAGGTATTAATTTGAATGCATCGGTTACGTCACACTTACATAATTGACTTTTAATTCCTAATGACTTAATTATATTTATAGCGTCGTCAATTCTTACATAGGTTAATGAATAGTCTTCCTTATTTATCAAATCGTTGATGCTGTGATGCTCATCATTGTTGTGAGGAGCCGAGAGGTCTAGAATTAATCTTTTCTTTTTTGAATATTTTCCTTCAACAATACCTATCGGACTAATTCTATAAGTATCAAACGGAGGTTTTGTAAATGGTCCAATAAGGTATCCTTTACGAAGTTCGTCATCTACCAGTTTCGTAACATCATCGGGAAATTTCTTGGTAGACAATAAATTCTTACATTCCAAAGATTTACTTGGTAGTACGTTTATGCCTGTGTCAAAACCATATCGAAGTCCATTAATTAAATTAAAAACAAAATTTTTATCTGGATAATGTGTAAGTTCAAATTCAAGTTGATCGATATCAATAGGCGTAGACACTAGTCAATTCTTGGCCTGCGCTTGTTCTTGTGACGGCCTATTGTTCGGAGTAGCACCAGTAGATGATCTAGTATTAACATGGGCGAATGAACATTTTGTCCCCTTGAAACATTTTCCTGATAAGAAATTGTTACACACTTCCCGACCACGAAAGAAAAGAACAGGGCGTCCTCGTATATCTGTATTGGAATCAACACGATCGTTGCTCCCAACTTGTGATTTCTGAAAATGAGTTTGATTATAAGTTGGTTTGGGTCGATTTTTCGATTGACCAAAGCTTGGTAACGTTTGACAAACAGCTGTGAGATGCCCAAGACTACCGCATGTTTCACATTCTTTAATTATTTGTCCACTTGTGATGGATGAATAGAGTTTTTCGTCTCTGATGGACCAATCTACAACTTTACCATGGGTCAGTTTGATAGCAGCTACCTTATTTGCGAAAGCCTTGTGATACTCGTAGAAAACGGGACCTTTATATCTTGCAGAGATATCAATGATATCTTGAATATACATATCGAATTCGATTCGTAGGTCTTGCTTTTCACAGATAATATTTTTGTAAATATTGAAAGATTCTAGAAACTCTTGTATAGACAAGTTTCTTTGAAGGCGGGGATCGCGATGTTTGATTAACAATACGGACCCGTCAGATTCATCAACGGTTTTGTAATCTTGTACGTTTTCTTGATTGTTAAGAAGGGTAGCCAGATTAATGTACTTGCCTTCTAAAATCTGCTTTCGAACGTTCGGTGCCACTGCTTGAACATGCGGAAACATGCCTGAGGAAACCTTGGTAGTGTGATAAGATCCTGTATCATGATGTACTCCATTATTTATATCACTCACGAATGCAGGTTGACTAGTGATATTTGATTCTCTAACTAATAGCGACTGAATTAAAGTTCCTTGATTTTGAACAGTTTGCTCCATGTTGTTTAAACTGGTGGTAAGTTGAGTTAATGCTGGAATTTCGGGCATAACTGTATTATCCTGTCCTGAATTCTCATTTAATAGTTCCAATAACTGCTATTTTGTGATTGTTTGCACTTCTATACTGTTACTATCTTATCAATGCAACTGACTGAATAAACCTGACAAAGATTGAAAATTTAACCCGTGCACCAAGTCATGAGACGGTTAAGAAAACATTGCCGTCTCTACCACAGACATCATAAATCTAGTAATAAAATGTTTATCGTCCACCTAATATAATAATGATTTTAACAGAAGCCGAGTCGGACAGAACATGAAACATTAATATAAACATCAATTAAAAATTTCTAATTAAAACAACTTACCGAAAGCAGTAAAAATTCATGTATGGTTATCGGAAATTTGATAAAAATGTTAAATACATATATTTCTTTCTTCCTATTTCTTCACACAGATCATCTTCCGAACTTCGGTTCTCTCGATTCAGGCAAACAATGCATTGTTGCAAGTAGATGTGATGGTAAAAACCTCAAACGTAGTTATGGAAATTGCATAAAGAAATTGCAATGCTACCTGTGGTAATAAACATGTTATTTTTTAATTTACATTTTCTTCATGTAACTTGTGGTAAAGTGATTTTCTTTAATTTTTGTTCTATTTACAGATTTCTTGATCGGTGCGAGAAAAATAGTTCTCCTCACTATTGAAATACCTGTTATCGGCAAAGGATTTTTCGAAATTTAATTATGACATTAACATTTATTGATTTCTACTGGATTTCATATTGTGACGTCATGAAAAGGGCTAGCATGTCTGATGACGTTACATATAAAGAACACAATTTACACAAATCATCGTGTAAGTTGGTGCTTTGTAATTCATGTTTAGTATATTTTTGTATTTCATTTATTTTTAAATGTGAAGCGCTAAGAGTAATTGTTTTATTTAATGCTCTATGCATATTGTAATAATTGTTTGAAAAGGAAGGATAAAAATCATTAGAGAAACAGATTCAAACACGATAACTCGTGTGTAACGAATTTTGTCCACTCTAAACAGTTAAATTATGATTATTTTGTGGAAAACTATTAGATAACACTTGTGCCGTGTACCTAGGAATCTATATGACTCAGTGACTAGATAATGTTCGTTTTTATTTCATCTTAAAGTACGAAGATTTAAAAACTCATGTTTTTCATCAACTTGAAGGTATGCGATAGGAAATAATTTATCCCTTTTATAATAAAAAGGTTTTACATAAATAAGGAAGTCGAACAAAGTGACTGTAGACACTCTTACATTTCTTTTTGAAACAAACAATAGTTGTTTTTTTTAATCTATCGTTTAACTGATTGATAATGGAACATAGGATGGCCCAGTACAACTTGAACTGTAGTTGTGTAACACAACTACGCACTTCCAATTAGAAATTGACAATGAGTGTCGATTAAAAACAAAACTTTACGACAAAAGAGATGATTTCAGCTAACCAATTGTGAACTTTTCATTTCTAAGTAGCACCTGCATACGTTGTATATATCTCCCAATTGATCAGATATTCCCGTGCTTGCATTTCCTATCATGATTTTCTTGACAGAGGGTTGTTGCTCACAAGGAAGCTATTAAATCCAAAGTTCCAAATGGTGAAGTTGAAATCATCTCTTCGTTAATTTTACGGACGCCATAACGTTGGTAGACCGTTATGGAATAACCGTTTCACAAATGATATCCGATATGTTCCTTACGTCGTAACTACAATACCCTTTCCTTTCATAAATGTTACCTACCGAATTATACTATTTACCGGATTTTTTATCTCATAAGCAACACGACGGGTGCCACATGTAGAGCAGGATCTGCTAGCCCTTCCGGAGCACCTGAGATAACCCCTAGGTTCGTGTTGTTTATTCCTTAGTTTTCTATGTCATGTATGTTGTGTCATGTGTTCTATTGTTGTCTGTTTGTCCTTTTCATTTTAAGCCATAGCGTTGTCAGTTTATTTTCGATTTATGAGTTTGACTGTCCCTCTGGTATCTTTCGTCCCTCTTAAACATGTCTGTTAGTTGAAGCCAGCATAGTTTTAGATTGATATTCTTTGATTCAGATATCCTATTGATGCATGTATCCTAGAAGTTTAATTTTTAGATATTAATACTTAAGCATGCTTTTGTTAAACTAATTTACCACCAATCTAGACTTTTTGTTTGGCATCATATTTTTACGTGTAGAGAGAGGTCTTTTGTTGATGCTTCATTCAACTAAATAAAATCATCGTAGAAACCAGAATTGAAATTTGGTCCGCCAGACGTGCGTTTCGCCAAAAAAGTCATAAATGATGCTCAAATCAAACAAGCTTTTAAAAAAGCCTAATAAATCATTGATGTAAAGTATGAAGTTAAAGAGCATATATGACCTAAGAATCCGAAAAGTTTTGCTAAATACAGGTGAGGTACTAATATCATCTCTTCTTCACATATATGCAAATAAGATTTTATCTATATTGTATTTGGTTTTGATATACATGTTTATGTTACAGATAATGAGACAGAACTTGGATACCAAAAGTTCATAAAATATGAGACAGCTGCAGATGAATGTGAAACATAAGGATCTTTTATAAAATGGTATCCAGACAATTTCTGTGTAACGCATACATTGAAGCATAATTTTTGGACAAGTGGGAGACGACATAATGAAACAGTTTTTCTTAAAAAATCATGTAAGACATTTCTATCATCACAATGAACGTTAAAGTATTATACTACGTTTTACACACAGAAGAATAATA